>SRPW01000352.1:0-24341 GCA_018360225.1 Claviceps pusilla | reverse complement strand
TCACCAGAAGTGGGTCTATCAGCTGCCCACCCTAGCAAATTCCTTGGCCAATTGCAAATAAGACCTTTTTCCAAATTTTTGCAAATTTTTCGCCCTCTTTTTCCTCTCTTTTCTAGCAATCATTTATCTAGTCTTGCAATTACTAGCCGACAATCCAACTCTGCAGCCGTCAACAACTCTGCAGCCGTCAATCGCCAATCTAGTCTTACAATCGCTAGTCGCCAGCTGTCAATCTAATTACAAAGGCAAAAGACACCACTTTTTACTTCTTTTCTTCCCTTCTTCCCTTCCTGTTTGCAGCCGTCAATCTAATTGCAAAGCAGCCTTGCAGCCGTCAATCCAATTGCAAAGCAGCCTTGCAGCCGTCAATCTAAGGGAAAAGAGACAAATTCCACCCTTTTTCTTTCTAATTCCAATTGCTTATACCTATGTGCAGCCGGCTATAGCTAAGGCAGACAGTCTAACAAGCCACAGCTGCCCACGGCTACAATCCCAATTCCGACCGACAAATTATAAGGAATTGGGGAGGCAGCCGGTCCGATAAGCAGCTTGCACACAGCTGTCCACGGCTATCTATGGCTACAATCCCAATTCCGACCGACAAATTATAAGGAATTGGGGAGGCAGCCAGTCTAACAAGCAAGGAATTAGAAGGCAGACGGTCCGACAAGCAGCTTGCACACAGCTGTCCACGGCTATCCATGGCTACAATCCCAATTCCGACCGACAAATTATAAGGAATCGGGGAGGCAGCCGGTCTAACAAGTAGCTCATAGCTGCCTATCGCTATAATCCCAATTCCAACCAACAATTATAAGGAATTAGGAAGGCAGACAGTCTAACAAGCAAGGAATTAGGGGGCAAAAATTTGCACAAATTTTTTTTTTTACTAACTTTTCTCTTTTTCTACCCCACTTTCTATCTTTTGCTTGCTTTCTATTAGTTGTCCTTAATTGCGCAACGCTAACGGTTGCGCAATTAAGGGGGGAGGTGTTGTGTCGGGGGGAAAGTCCCCTGTCCCTGTATTTCTGATAGCTGCGCGCAGCTACGCACAAGATGACAGCTGTTAGTAACTGCGGTCACGTGACTTCCACCTAGTATATAAGCAATGCAAATTGCTAAATTTATAGATAGAAAAACAACCCGCACTTAAACCTTTAAAAAGTTTAACCACTTGTGGCTAGCTTGCAGCTGTTAGCGGCTGTAAGCTAGGTGTTGGGCCTTGAATTATGATATATTTTGTTTGATATTCTGGATTTTTCTATTCAGTGCCGGACTGTAATTCCGATGACTTTGGATCCCTATTATTATCTTTAGTGCTGGACTGTTATTCCGATGACCTGACTAGGATCCCTATTATTATCTTTAGTGCCGGACCGTAATTCCGATGACTTTGGATTATTATTCTTCTTTTTCTTCTTCTTTTCTTTCTTTTTCTTCCTTCCGACAACTGCCGGCCAGCCGACAACCTTATAGCTGCACTAGCTTGCAGCTGCCTACAGCTGCCATCGGCCATAACCTAGCTCGTTGGGGGGGGTGTTGTTCTTTTTCCCCCCGTTACAGTAGCAATGCTAGCCTAGCTTAGGGCTATTATGTTTCTAGCGCTAATGGCTTTCTTTACTACTTATTTAATAACTTCTTTTAAGTTTTTAACTATAATAGGCTTATTAGGCAATAATAAGGTTAATTCTATTAATGTTTTAGTATAGGTCTAAGGTATAAGGAGGCTGCATTAGGCATGCATTAAGGCTGCATTATTAATATAAAGGATAATATTCTACACACTCTCTAGCACTGTAGCTAGCATAAGTTTAGCTATTTTATTATATTTAATAGTTAGGTAGTTTAGTATTTGCTTGTATATAGGTAGTAGTATAGAAGTAACTTAAGGCACTGTTAATGTAAAGCCGCTCTATTCTATAAGTAAGTAGTAGTAGCTCTGCATAAGGCTATAATTCTTACTATTAATATCTATTAGCATTGCCTTATCCGCTACGCCTACGCTCTAGCACTAATGCGCTATTAAAGATAGGGTAAAACGGATATAGCGATTCTTTTTCTACACTTTTTAAGAGGTTTAGAGTCGGTTCTGTGTTGCTACTGTGGTGTAGGCAAATTCGCAAAAAGTTTTTTTTTTAAAGTGTAAAAGCTTAGTAGTATTCTAAAATGTAATTATAGTATTGCTACTATAGAGGCAACGCGCTACTATAGTAGTATTAATATTAATAGCTTAGTTAATAGTAGTAATAGTTTCTTTAGGTAAGTAGTTTTATATAGCTTTAGCTATTATACTACCTTTAATAATAGTTTTATAGTAAATATAAGGCAGTACTACTACTATTATAGCCTAAATCTATTAAATAAGTAGTTAGGTAATGCCTTTAATAATAATACTAGCTTAGCTTAAGGCTATTATATTCTTAGCATTAATAGCCTTCTTTATTACTTATTTAATAACTTTTTCTAAGTTTTTAACTATAATAGGCTTATTAGGTAATAGTAAGGTTAATTTTATTAATATTTTAGTATAGGTTTAAGGCATAAGGAGGCTATATTAGGCATATATTAAGGCTATATTATTAATATAAAGGATAATATTCTATACACTCTCTAGTACTATAGCTAGTATAAGTTTAGCTATCTTATTATATTTAATAGTAAGGTAGTTTAGTATTTACTTATATATAGGCAGTAGTATAGGTATAACTTAAGGCACTATTAATATAAAGCTACCCTATTCTATAAGTAAGTAGTAGTAGCTCTATATAAGGCTATAATTCCTACTATTAATATTTATTAGTATTGCCTTATCCGCTACGCCCACGCTCTAGCACTAATGCGCTATTAGAGATAGGGTAAAATAGATACAGCAATTCTTTTTCTATACTTTTTAAAAGGTTTAGAGTCGGTTCTGCGTCGCTACTGCGGTGCGGGCGAATTCGCGAAAAGTTTTTTCGTACTAAAATACATATTATAAAATTAAATATAGAGCTAGTATTATTAGGATTTATTAATTAGGAGGCGCTATAAGGCCTTTTTTATAGTATTCCTTATCCTAATTAATAATATTCTTTATAAGGTACTTATTAACTATTTTAGTAGCGTTAATACGTATTTTTCCTTAGAAATCTATTAATTATCCTTAGTAGAGTATCCCTTTTAGTGGACTAAGAAGTTAATATAAGGCTTCTTACCCTTTTTTTAAAAGAATTATATATAGTAATTTTAAATCCTTTTAATTTCCTAGTGGTTTGCCTCTTTTAATTTAGTTAAGTTTATTAGTAGTAGCGCTAGCTTAATTCTTTTAAAAGGGTCTTTACTCTACTATAGTTTTTAAATATAAGCTATAGAAACCACTAAATAAACCCTTAAAGTTAATAGAAAGTTAAGGCAAAAGGAGAGAGAAGAGATTTATTCTAAAACCTTATATAGTTTAGTGTATTAGGAAGACTATTTCTTCTTAGGCTTACCTAAAAGCTTATATCCTAAGTATAGCCTAAGGTATACTATATCCCTAATATTAATATCTATTAGGTTATACCTAAAGTTATATTAGATTTTTATAAGTATAGCTATTATTATAATAGTATACTTAGCCTCCCTTTAGTATAACTTTTAAAGCATTAAGAGGTTAGTGTTATTAGGATTTATAATAGATTCGTTTAGATCTATAAGGAGGTTTACTATTATAAGTAGCTTATAACTAAGTATAAGTTTATTAAGTAATTAATTAATTAAAGCTATAGCTATATTATTAAGGTAGTGTTAGAATGCTAGAAGTATTAAAGGCTAGGGGATATTTAAATTAGTTATAGTGTAATACTATACTATAATAATTATAGTCTAGTTTTTATGCTTAGCTATACTATTAGTTTATAGGTAATATACTATAGCTATAAGGAATTTTACTTTTAGCTTATAAAAAAGTATAGTTTAAAGGTTAAAGATAAACTTAGGGTTTTAATTACTAATAATTTCTTATAGTAGCCCCTAGTTAGTAAGGTAGAGTCCCTTAAGTAGGAGTTTAGCTTAGATTTCTACTAAATACTTTTTATAGCTAGGGATAAGGATTATTTTTTTATTAAAGAGATAGTTTATTAAGTAAAGTAAATTATAGGTAGTAAATCCTTCCACTACCTATATTATATTTATAGAGCTAACTTTTAGTATATTAATAATAAAATCTAATAAAATACTATAAAAAGGCATTAGCTTTATTTAAAGAGGTCTTATTTCTTCTAGGGCTTAAGATTAAAAAACTGCGTTTTTTCTATAAATATTATAGTGCACTATATAGGTATATATCTAGCTACTTATCTATAGAAAGTAAATAGTAGAGAGCTCCTTAGCTATTCTCCTTATGCTAAAGTAGTAAGTATTATTATAAGTAAGCTAAAGAAGAGCTTTTATATAGTTTTAAGGGATATAAAGTTAGCGCAATTCTTCTAAATTATAGTAGTAAAGAAGTCTATTGTCTTAAAGGTCCTAGCTATATAGGGGAATTTATAGTTAGTTCTAATTAACTTAGTATTACCTCTCTCTATATATAGTAATACCCTTAATAATCTAGCTATACTTTATATTATATTAATACCCTACTATAATAGAATCCTTTAGGTTATTATTTATAATAGTAAATACTATAGATTTCTTTCTAAAGTATATATAAGTATTAAGTTTATTAAATTTACTATAGTTAGCTATTTCCCTATAGCTAATATTAATAGGTAAGTAAGAGAGTGCGTTAAAAACCACGTTTAAAGTGCTAGGGATGTGGATAATATAGATTTTAAACTATAAGAGATAATTCATAACCTTAGCAAGCTTAAAGTTAGCCTTATTAAGATCTATTATTATAAGTAAG
This sequence comes from Claviceps pusilla, assembly GCA_018360225.1. NCBI lineage: Eukaryota > Fungi > Ascomycota > Sordariomycetes > Hypocreales > Clavicipitaceae > Claviceps > Claviceps pusilla. The sequence goes on along the minus strand of SRPW01000352.1, from coordinate 19,477 downwards.
GTATATTAGATAATACTCTTTGCTAGTAAGTAATTAGTAATAATATTTATAGCTAATAAGTTAGATTAAGCTATTTTCTTTAGCTTCCTTATTCCCTATATAATAGTAGCAACCTCTACTTCTATTAAGCTATACCTCTTCTTAATAGCTAAGGTTAGCTAAGAGAGAAATAAGATAAAGTAAAGTTTATTACTACTAATATCCTTCTTAGGGATACTAGTACTATTCTAGTTAACTACTAATTAGAAAGTATATAGGCTAAAACCCTCCTTATATATATTAACCTTAAAGAAAAGAGGCCTCTTAGAGTTATAGTACTAAAGTAGAATTTTAATATATAAAAGTTTCTAAATTACTTTAAAGAATACAATTTCCTACTTAAAGGGTATAAAACTTACCTACTAAGCTATACATTTTTATACTTACTTAGATAACCTAATAGAAAGCTTATTTTTCTTATAAAGATTCTAAAGTATTCTAGTCTTTCTATCCTATAGGGGTTTAATATATAGGTTAAACTAAAGAACCCCTATATAGAGAAATCTAGCTATCCCTATAAAGGTTTTAAGGCTTAAGAGTATAATAGGTATTTAAAGGTTCTTAAATACCTTAACATAGTTACTAATATTAGTAATACCCTCTATATTTACAATAAAACCTAAGAGTTAAATTAATAAATAGCTAATAAATAACTTCTTAGCTATAATATATAGGTAGGACTTTTTAAGGATTTTAAATATAATCTTAAGGTAGGCTAGGTGCTTTTTAAAGGTATTAGAGAAAATCGCAATATTATTAATATATACTTATATAAAGGCGCAGTGTTTATAGAATTACTTATCTATAAAGCACTAAGCATATACTAGGGAATTCTTATATCCTTATATTATAATATAGAATACTTTAATTTCTCTTTTAGAGATAATTACTATTCTATTATAGTATTTACACTACACTAGGAGTTAGTTAAAGAAACTAAAGATATTAAGAAGGGATATTTAATACTTTCTATATACATTCTCTATAATATCCCCTTAGTTAGGTAAAGAGTATATATCTAAGATAGTAATACTATTTATAGGCCTTATATTAATTACTACTCTTTTTTTATATTCTTTTCTAGTATTACGCTAAATAAGAAAGCTAGGGTATAGGTATAGTGCCTTTTCTCCTACCCTAAGGTAGAATACCTTACTAACTTTATACTTTTTATTAAAGATTTTATAGAATTTCTTAAAATCTTTTCTACCTAAATAGTATACTTATAAGGGTTTTAGTTAATTTTACTAACTATTAATAAAGTTAATATATATCTACTTTTTCTTAGGCATTAGCACTACCCTTTAGTTATAGTAAATATTATATTTATTAGTAAGTTTAATAAGTTTTTCTATAGCTATTAGGTTAAGATTTATAATTTTAATACTAAATTTATTTATAATAAATAAGATGTTATCTAGGTATATAATACTATATAAAGGGACGCTACTATTAACCACCCTAAGGTTAAGGTTATTAGCAGTGCTTTTATTATCTCTCTCTACCTTAAAAGGAAAGATATTTTTTAGCGCTACTAGCTCTTTATAGCCCTATAGAATATTAATATTATAACTATAGAAGGCAGTAAAGGTCTTAATATTATCTATAGTAAAGTAGGAGTCTACTATATCTAGGCCTTAAAGGTTCCCTAGCCTTTAGTTAAGCTTAATGTAAATTAAAAGGTCTATAAAGTTATAAATTAGTAAGCATTTTACCTACTTATAATCTATAATACTATTAAAAATCTAGCGGTTCTTTAAGACAAAATAATAGACACTAATGGCTTTATACGCTATATAGTCCTTCTAAAAAACCGGCACTAATTCTAAGCTATATAGTAATATAGTAATATAGTATATTATAATAACCCTTTTAGTTAGAACTATATTAGTAGGGTAGAAAATATAGCTAGGCATAGTTATGTTATATATAGATTAGAAAACAACCCTAGGGTTAATAAAGTTAATTTTAATGCTATAATTATGTATAAAATCTATGCTAATTAATAATTTTAATATAAGCTTCTCTATTATATTAGTGGTTATAGTAAAGTAACTAAATACTAACTTTCCTCTAGCTTTACCCTTAATATAAAAGTTAAAGGTAGTGGTTTTAGTAATATAGAAGGAGGAATTTATATTATTTATAGGTTTAGGCTTTTAGGTTCTCTATTAAACATTATAACTATTCTATTAAAGCTACTTCTTATTAACTAATATTAATAAAGTTCCTATATTAAGGCAGATATTATAGTCCTACCCTTAGTTATTAAAGTAAAGGTTTACCTTAAGATAGGTAGTTGCCTTCCTTTTTCTAGTAATTTCTAACTAATATAGCTATACTATAGCTTTAATAACCTAACTATTAGTTAGTTCTCTAAATACTATAATTTTTTTATAGTATATAATAATAGAAAGTATAGGTTCTTTAGCATAGAAAGTGTCTATAAAGTTAGATTTATCCTTATTAAAGTTACTTTTAATAACTCTCTCCTTAACTATATAGTATTCTAATAACACTAGGTAGGACTCTTTAGCTTCTATATCTAAGTTATTTATTATAACTATATAGTTTATATTATTACTATTCTTAGGTGCCTACTTCTTATAAAATTAGGGCTTATAGCCTTTATAGTTATATTAAGGGCGCCTAAAGGAGTTATAGTAATAGGTTTTAGCTTCCTTATATTGCTTAGGGGCATTTAACTCCCTAGCGTAGGAGGTAGCTACTAGTATGCCTTTATTAAAATCCTTAGGGAACTACTATAGAGCCCCTTTATAATCTTTATAGGAATAACTATAGTTAGGTTAAAAAGGGTATAATTAGCCTTATAGTTAGTAGTTCCTATATTTATATCTATCACTAGATCTGTAATACCTTTTATAGCTTTATAAGTATTAGTAGCAACTACCTTATTAGCATTAAGGTAAACTATAGCTACCTCTATAGTAGCTATTACGCTAGGGGGGTTTGTTTTAGTAAGCGTTAATGCTATAGTAAGGGGGATCCTTAGCTATAGAGTCTAAGTCCTCTATAAGGAGGTAAGTAAAAGACTAAATTTTATTCTTCTTAGCCTTATAGTGGGTTTTATTACCTAAAATAAAGTCTTTTAGGTCCTATCTTTTACCTTCTACTAAATTAATATATATATTATAGTAGTTTAATTTTACTAATTAGGGATAGATTTAGTAAAGTTTTATATAAAGTTTATAGTAAAGGTATATAAGGAGCTAAAAATTAGTAGATTCCCTATTAGCTTTAGTATAAAAAAAAATCTTAGTAGTAAACTTATATAGTAATATCTTAAATAATATATTATCCCTAGTGAATTTAGCTTAATTAAGCTATGCTATAGTATTCTAAATCTTAATGCTAAATTCTTTCTTAATTATAGTAAATACTAACTTAAGGTTATAGAAAATTATAGCCCTTTCTATATTATTAAAATATTAATAGTACTATATATAGGTAGCGCTATAGAAGAGATACTATACTTAGTGTTTAATTTATTTTTAGTAGTTAGGACTAGTATAACTATAGTAGTCCCTAACTGCCTAAATCTAGAGGTTTATATTTATAAAAATAGTGGATTTGCCCTTATGCTTAATAGCTTTGCTATTAATATTATCTAGATCTATCTTAGGGTTAAGATACCTAATATTACTAAGCTTTTATAAGGGTTTTATTAAATAGTCTATTATTAGAGAGGCTTAAACTATAGGATCCTTATAAAGGTCCTTATCCTTAGGTTACTATTCTATAGGTATAAATAATAGTTTCTAAGTATATATAGCGTTCCTTAGGTATAGCTTATTATAAAGTAAGGGGTTATGTAAAGCCTTATAAAATTCCCTATTTATTAGGTATCCCCTAAGCTAAGAGATCTTAGTATAGTAAGCATTAAGGGTTATTATATAAGCTAGTTATGCTTATATGCCTATTATTCTAAAGAATACTATAAGACACTATATATTTAAGGTTAGAGCTTACCCTAAGGTAAATAGAGGGTATTAGGCTAGTTTTATAGTTTACTAGTAAGATTTAGCTAATTTAAAGGCTTCTAGGGTAGTGGTTAAGTAAGTTACTATTTTACTAATTTTCTTTATACTACTATAGCGGATCTTATTAAGGGTAGCCTCTTATTAGTTATGTATATTAGTAAGAAATTACTAAAATTTATTATATATATTAGGCTTATACTATTACCCTTAAGTTTTTATTACCTATAGAGGGGGTATATATTTTACCTAACTATTAAGGGAGTAGGAGATTATCTTATTTTAGTTAATTCCTATAGAATTTAATAATACTTCTAAAAGAGGATTTAATGCGCTAAAAGTTATATAAAAGTAGATTCTTATTTCTAGAATAGTTTCCTAGTAGGAGCTAGCATTAATATAGTTTCTTTTCTATAAGGAGGCATTATTTTTCTTAGTATAAGATAAAATATTTAGGGTCTCTAAAGGTTCTCTAATTCCTACACTTACTAAATCTCCTATTAATTTATTCTTTAAAATGCTATATATACCTATAATATTAGTATTTTCCCTGTGTTTTAGGCTATTTTTTAGCATAATAATGTTATTCTTTAGTACTAGATTTACTTATTTAAAGAGGTATTCTAGCCTAGCTTTATAGATAATACCTTTTACTGTTTTCTACTTAGTATTAACTATAGTAAAATCTATAGGGTTCTAATAAATAAGTCTTTTAATAGCTAAGGGCTTTAGGTAAATCTAGAGGTTACTATTAATATATTAATATTTAGTAAGAGTTTAAAGGTTCTTAATATCTTTTTATAATAAAAGTAGTCTCTTTCTATTCTTAAGGTTAGGAAAGTCTTAGTAGAAAGCCTAAAAATAGTAGATTTACTATAGTTAGTTTTCTATAATAAAGCTAGTAATTAAAGAATTTAGGCTAATAGGTAGACTTTACTAGTTTTCTCCTATTATGAATATAAGGTTTATAGTTTTTATTATTAGCTTTTATATAGTAAATAGGTATATAAAAGAAACAGTAATTGCTACCACTTATTATATACTAAATGTTATACGTAAGTTAGGGGTACTTACATAATAGGTATAGTATATTATAAAGTTATAAAAAGAAGGAACACTTAAGTTACAGGTAGGTGGTTAAGTGTATGTATAGTTAAAGTTATTTATTACCAGAGGAAAGGGGGCGGAACCCTCCTATATGCAGTGGGTTCCGCTGTCATGTGCGGACCGTAAAAATAGGGTTCTAATAAATAGGTTTTTTAATAGCTAGAGGCTCTAGGTAAATCTAAAGGTTACTATTAATATATTAATATCTAGTAAGAGTTTAAAGGTTCTTAATATCTTTTTATAATAAAAGCAGTCTCTTTTTATTCTTAAGGTTAGGAAAGTCTTAGTAGAAAGCCCAAAAATAGTGGATTTACTATAGTTAGTTTTCTATAATAAAGCTAGTAATTAGAGAATTTAGGCTAATAGGTAAACTTTACTAGTTTTCTTCTATTATTAATATAAGGTTTATAGTTTTTATTATTAGCTCTTATATAGTAAATAGGTATATAAAAGAAATAGTAATTACTACCACTTATTATATACTAAATATTATATATAAGTTAGGGGTATTTATATAATAGGTGTAGTACGTTATAAAGTTATAAAGAGAAGGAACACTTAAGTCACAGGTAGGTAGTCAAGTGTATGTATAGTTAAAGTTATTTATTACTAGAAGAAAGGGGGCGGAACCCTCCTATATGCGGTGGGTTCCGCTGTCATGTGCGGACCGTAACATATATAGCCTTATATTACTATTAAGCTAAGCCTATATACCTCTTATAAAATCTTACTTAAAATATTATTTTATTTCTTTAATATATTAGTAATATAGTAAGCCTATAGTAGTATTTTACCCTTAACTAAGGTTAAGGGTAAAATTACTATAATACTATTAGTAACCTATACTACTATATTAATAAATAAGTTTACTTACTTTATAAGCTAAACTATTTCTTTTTAAGTAGTATTATATTTCTTAGCTTACCTATAAGTTAGTACTATAATAATACTATAGCTAAACTATAGCTTAGCTACTTTATACTTCTATTAATAAACTCCCTAAAGATATAAAGATTTTATATATTTATTACTTACTTAATAGCTTTTTAATATAATATAATATTTAAATTTAGCTATAGAACTAATTAGCTCCTACCTAGCTACTAATATAAATAAGGGATATAATACTTATACCTAAATAAGTGTTTTTTACTTTTATATACTTAAAGTATATGTTAGAATTGCTCTCAACGGCAAAACCTCGGTGCAGGCAAAACGCCGGGTGCAGCGTGTGTGGGCGACCGGGTGGGTCCGCCACAACAATGCACGCGGTCTGATTGGCTGCACTGCCGACCGCACGCGTGCCTACAACACTACCTTTTTCCTCACTTTTATAAGCTTAGCCTTTAGAATATAGATAATTAAGAATATACACTTTTTATATTATTTTTGTTATATATATATTTTAGTACTTATTTTCCCTTTTCTAGGTTATTCCTAATACTAATTAGTGGTTAGTAATAACTATAGATTTGCTAGGTTTAACTATAAAAGAAAAGATAGCTTTTAAGGTATTTAAGACCCCTATTACTATACTAAGGAAAAAAACTCTACTATAACTAATAGAGTTAGACTTTAATAAAGAAAGCCTTTACTATTAAGTAAATGCTAGTATTTATTCTATTTATTATAAAAAACTATATTTTAAAGGTAGAAACCTTCTTTAAGAATAAATAAAAGGGTTGCCTTTAAAAATTTAGCTACTAAAGCTATTAAAGAAATAACTATAGCTTTACTAACTTTTAATAAAGCTATTTAATAAAAAATATAAGAAAGAACTTATAATAATAATAAAGTACTATTAGTTACTAGCTTAGTTTATTTATTAAAAGACTCTCTTTTAAAGTAACTTTACCTATTTAATAGTGCTATTTTACTAAAATAAGAAAAAGCTTATAAAAACCCTAACCTTAGTAATATAATAATGCTAGTCCTTAATAACTAAATTATATATATTATTAACTACTATAAGTTATAAAAGTAAACTAAAAAAGAGCTTATTAATAACTTTTAGAAAGACTTCTAAGACTAAAATATCTCCTACTTTTAGAAAATAAGTATATATCTTTAAAGTAGTTTTTAAGACTTTTTATAAGAAAATAGGGTTTTATTTATTAAGAGAATTTAACCTTTAATTCCCCTTTCTCTCTTTAAATTACTTAAATATATAAATTAATAACTTAAGAATATATTCCCTTTTACTAAGGCTAAGACTTTCCTTTATTATTTAAAGCTTTTAATACCCTAGCCTTACCTATAATTAGGTTAACTACACTAGTTTATATAGAATCCTCCCCTAAATATAAGTTATTATCCTTCCTTAATACCTTTAAACCTAAATAATAACTCTTATAAACCCCTTTAATAACCTTTATATCCCCTACCTTAGCCTAACCCTAATTTCCTTATTTATATACCTATTAATTAATTTAGCTAATAAAGGGATTTTTCTAAGAAAAACCCTAAGATTTTCTATAGAAACCTACCTAACTAAATCTATTAGAATCCACTATATAATAATAACTTTAGTAGAATTCTAAATAATTAAATGTAATAAATTCTAAAAAAATTAATAAAGGTATATATAAAAGAGAATAAATATACTAAAAAAGTATATAATTTCCTTACTCTAAAGGTTAATATCTTTTAGGATAGGTATATTTATAATAATATCCCTTTAGAAATCTAGAACTATACTTTTTTAATTATATTAGTAAAGGATACTTTTATATACTATTTAAATAAGCTAGCCTATAAAAGACTCTCTTTTAATAAGCTTACTGCTTATATAAAGGATAACTTTAAAACTAAGAGTAATTAATACTTTTATAAAATTAAGTAGAATACTATAACCCTTTAGAAGGTTATTAATAATAACTTTAATAAAACTAAGCTATAATGCTTAGATATTCTTATTAAAAACCTTAAGAAAATCTATTATAGCCTCTTTAACTCTTCTATAGTTAATATATAGCTTTATTAATAACTTCTTATTTTTATTAATAGTGTTTTTAAATACTATAATGCCTTTTATAGTTACTTACTAACCTATAAAAGAGTTATAGGTAACCTTAGGAAATGCTTCTACATTAAAGAGGCTATAACCTCTATATAATAAATAATAGAAGGTAATACCTTTTCTATAAATAATAAAACACTATTTATAAATAAAAGGTATAGAAGAGCTATAGTAACTCTATAATTTAAAGCCTTAAATTATAAAAAACCTTTATATTCTTCCCCTTTTCTATAGAAATGCTTTATTTATAGTAAATAAAGGTACTAGTTTATAAACTACCCTTAATATAAGTAGTAAAAGGTAAAAGAGAAGTAGTAGAAAAGTAGTAAGTATAAAAACCCTTTAATTAATAAGAAATTTATTGCATTCCTATAGGCCTTTAAAGGTCTTTTTAAGGAAAATAATAATAATAAAAGCTCTATAGATAATAATAATAATACTAGAAACTATATATAGGAATCTATAAATATATTCTTTATATTTAGAATATATAAGTAAAGGGCTAATTCTCCCTAAATTATATATACTTAGTTCTTCTTAACTACTTTAACTTTACTAACTAATAATAATATTAATAAAAACCCCTTCAAGAATTATAGGATATCCCTATTTAGAATCCTTAAAGACTAGGTATTTATATATAGAATATCTAGTAAGGACTTCTAAACTTTTATTATATTTAATAACTATTAATACTTTATTTTAAAAGAGAGATATATAAAAAAGGTTTTTTATAGTATTCTTTTAAATACTAGTGTAACTAGAATCTTAACTACTAAAATTATCTAGGTTAAGGCTTTTATTAAACTAATGCCTTACCTTTAAATTAAAAAGGCTTAGCTATATAATATTATATTTAATGCTAGCTTAGTAACTTTCTATAAAATCCTCTAGGTTTCTATAGTCTTTAGTAATATTACTTTTTATATTCTTAATATATTAACCTTATTTTTATTCTATATATTAAATATAAATAAAATAGGTATAAAGCTTAATAACCTTTAAAATATATTAATTTAAGGCTAAAAGAGAGTTTCTATTATAAGGAAATAGGGATATCCTTAGTAGACTTTTAAAGCTAAAGAAGCTACTATATTCTACCTTTTTAAAACTAAAATTTATTAACTTTACTAAAGATTTAGCTACCCCTTTATTAATAGGCTTATAAAGCTCTTAAAATATACTAGTAAAGAGGCTTATATTAACTTTATTAGGAAACTTATAAAAGAATGCTACTATTACTAAATAAATAATAAAGCCCTAGGCTAATTTAAGTTTTCTCTTAAGAATAATATTAACTTTAACTATAAGATTCTTATTAATATCCTTTAAATTAATAACTAGCCTATTCTATATATTATTAATATAATAATAGCAGTCTAAGTAGCTAAGTTCCTTAAGCTATAAAAATAGAAAGCTTATAATATATAGAATGCCCTTTGTGATGGATTCGAGCTTAATGCTTGGATCCTTATCGGAGGTATAGCGGGGATGGAGAGGGGGAGTGTTGTGTGCCATTAGGGCCAGCCCTACCCACAAGTTTATATTTAGTAAAAGGCAGGAGGACTATATTAGGATTCCTTCTTACTGCCCTTATAGTTAATAATAATACTATTAATACTAGAATATAGATACCTTTTAGGCTAGTTTATAATAATTATTAACTATTACTATATAATTTATAATAACTATACTAATATAAGCAATATAATAGACTCTTATTATTATAAATAGTTTACCTAATTAAGTAATATATAGAAACCACGGCGGTATCGCGTCGCTGCTCCAACTGGATATATCGGCGGCCTTTAACACTGTTCACCACAAGAGACTAACTTATACCCTTATAGCTGCTGGGATCCCTATGTAGATAGCGGCGTAGACTTACTCCTTTACTACTAAATACACTGCTAACCTTTATTTTAATAGTAAATCTATAAGCCCCCTACCTATAACTATAGGTATACTATAGGGGTCTTTAATCTCTCCTATTCTCTTTCTACTCTATATTACCCTTCTATATACTAAGCTTTAGGTAGTATATTTTATGCTTATTATAGACTTCTTTAATAATATAAATATACTTATATCCCCGCGCAGTAACCGTGGCGAGCCCGTCCCGCAGAATATCATTCAATTCCTCTAGCGCATTAGCAATGCAGCGGGTCTACAGTAGCAGCTCGCCCTTGACCAAGGTTAAGGCTAAGGCCGCTGCGACACTGCCGCTAACCTACGTTACTATATTAGCGGATAAGCCCGCCTGCTTTATAAGTTAGACTGCCTCTTTCTAAGTAGCGTTATACTTTATAGCCTAGCTATATATTAGTATTACATTAGTATTATAGTAAAACTACATCTTAGCTACCTTATATTTATATTAATAGACTCCCTAGAGGCATAGAGGTCCTATATATTTATAACTTATTTTATAGCCTTTTAGTATAATATAATGTTTAGATTTAGCTATAAAACTAATTAGCTACTGCTTAGCTACTAATATAAATAAAGAATATAATACTTATACCTAAATAAGTCTTTTTTACTTTTATATACTTAAAGTATATACTACTAGTATTTACTTAAATTAATAATAAAAGTAATATAGGTTAGAAAGGGGCACTAACCTTTAGTGCTATAGCACTATTTTTTAATATTTTTAGCTTATATTAAGTAAGCTTTATAGGGCTAGGCTTATAATTAGCTTAGCTATATAAGGGTTAATAGTAGTAGCACATTAAAAAAAGACTAGTATTTACCCTAAGTATAAGAATTAATTTTATTATAAGAATAAGCAGTATTTTTAATAACACTATAGTTAGTCTAAGGCAGCAATAGAGCAGTACTACTATAAAAATAGAAATAGGGGTATACTTATAATAAAAGCAATAAATAAAGAAGGAAAAAAAAAAGGAAAAGTTTAAAAATAAAAAGAAAAGAGTAAATATAGTGTTTTTTTCTCTTTTTATTATATAATTAATAAATAGCTAATAGTTAGTATAGCTAATGCTATAAAGGTATAAAAGCTAGAGAAAAGTTTTAAGTAAAAAAGTAGTAACCTAAGGGAATTAGCTAGGGACTAGTATAGAAAATAAACTAAGCACTTAAGGTAACTTACTATAACTTATAGACTACCCCTAAGGGTAAGCTATATTATTACTACGCCTCTACTAACCTAGTCTAATTCCTATTTTATACTATATACTCTCCTATAATACTAGTTAAGTTTAGCTGGTAGCACACTACTTTTTATAATTAAAACTAGTGCAGAGCTACTATAGCTCCGCTATAAAACATAGAAAAAGGTTATATATAGGTTTTTCTCCCTATACTAGGGTTTTTCCTATATAGTTTAAGTAGCAGTAGTACTAGTATTAGGCTCACAAGCCTAACTAGAGTAATAATAATATATAAATATACTTATATATAGGCGTATAGCAGAGGAGATATAGGATTACCTTAAGGCTACCTAAGTAATTTACTAAAAATAGTTCTAAGAATTAGGTTTTAAGTTTAATTTAAAAAAGAGCAAACTTATATACTTTACTAAGTAGTGCGCTGTAATTATATTACTAGTTTAACTTAGTACTAATATAGTATAACTAGTTTAATTTACTTACTTTCTTAAAGTATAGGTTTATTATAAGCTTTACTAGAAAGTATACTAGAGTTAGGTTAAGTTAAAACTAATATAGTAGTGGCTTATACTTATATTACTAGTAGCTTTAACCTAGGGATGCTTATTATATAATATATAACTCTTATATATATAGGTTATTTAAAGTATAATTATATATAATATAGAATTATACTATACCTTTACTAAAGTTAGTAGTAAAGTAAGGGGTATAGCTAAGGTATTTATTTCTAAATAAACTAAGTGCTTAAGGATAGTAACTAGTGTATTTAAGGCTATGCTATATACCCTAGTTAAAACTAAGGTAGCTATAGCTTTAATTAACCTCTACCTTAATTACTATTTACTTTACTTTTACTAATTGTTACGGTCTGCACACAACAGCGGAACCCACCGCATATAGGAGGGTTCCGCCCCCTTTCTTCTAGTAAGGGATAACTTTAACCATACATACACTCAACCACCTACCTGTGACTTAAGTGTTCCCTCTCTTTATAACTTTATAACATACCACACCTATTGTGTAAGTACCCCTAACTTATATGTAATATTTAGTATATAATAAGTAGTAGTAATTACTGTTTCTTTTATACGCCTATTTGCTATATAAGAGCTAATAACAAAAACCGCAAACCTTATATTAATAATAGAAGAAAACTAGCAAAGCCTACCTATTAGCCTAAATTCTCTAATTACTAGCTTTATTATAGAAAACTAACTACAGTAAATCCACTGTTTTTAGGCTTTTTACTAAAACTTCCCTAACCTTAAGAATAGAAAAAGACTGCTTCTATTATAGGAAGATATTAAGAACCTTTAAACTCTTGCTAGATATTAACACATTAACAGCAACCTCTAGATCTACCTAGAGCCCCTAGCTATTAAAAGACCTATTTATTAAAACCCTATAGATTTTGCTATAGTTAATGCTAAGTAGAAAACAGTAAAAGGTATTATTTATAGAGCTAGGCTAGAATACCTCTTTAAATAAGCAAATTTAGCACTAAAGAATAACACTACTACACTAAAGAATAGCCTAAAATGCAAGGAAAACACTAATATTATAGGTATATATAGCATTCTAGAGGATAAATTAATAGGAGACTTAGTAAGTATAGGAATTAAGGGACCTTTAGAGACCCTAAATATTTTATCTTATACTAAGGAAAATAACACCTCCTTATAGAAAGAGGACTATATTAACGCTAGCTCCTATTAGGAAACTATCCTAGAAATAAGAATCCACTTTTACGTAACTTTTAGCGCATTAAATCCTTTTCTAGAAGCACTATTAAATCCTATAGAAATTAACTAAAATAAAATAATCTCCTACTCCCTTAATAGTTAGGTAGAATGTATACCCTCTTTATAGGTAATAGAGACTTAGAGGCAATAATATAAGCCTAATATATATAATAAATTTTAGTAATTTCTAGCTAATATATACAACTAGTAAGAGGCTGCTCTTAACAAGATCCACTATAGTAGCGTAAAGGAAATTAGCAATATAGTGACTCGCTTAACCGCTGCCCTAGAAGCCTCTAGACTAGCTAAATCTCACTAGTAACCTATAGAACTAGCCTAATACCCTCTATTTGCCTTAGGGTAGGCTCTAACCTTAGATATATACCGTCTTATAGCATTCTTTAGAATAATAGGCGTGTAAGTATAACTAGCTTACATAATAACCTTTAATGCTTACTATACTAAGACCTTTTAGCTTAGGGGATACCTAGTAAATAGGGAATTTTATAAACCTTTACATAACCCCCCACTCTATAATAAGCTATACCTAAGAAACGCTACATATACTTAGGAACTATTGTTTACACCTATAGAATAGCAACCTAAGGATAAGGACCCTTATAAGGATCCTGCTATCTAAGCCTCTCTAATAATAGACTATTTAATAGAATCCTTATAAAAGCTTAGCAATATTAGGTATCTTAACCCTAAAATAGATCTAAATAATATTAATAGCAAAGCTATTAAGCATAAGGGTAAATCCACTATCTTTATAAATATAGACCTCTAAATCTAGGCAGTTAGGGACTACTATAGTTATACTAGTCCTAGCTACTAGGAATAGATTAAACACTAAGTATAGTACCTCTTCTATAGCACTGCCTATATATAGTACTATTAATATCTTAATAATATAGAAAGGGCTATAATTTTCTATAACCTTAAGTTAGTATTTACTATAGTTAAGAAGGAATTTAGCGTTAAGATTTAGGATGCTATAGCATAGCTTAATTAAGCCAAATTTACTAGGGATAATATATTATCTAAGATATTACTATATAAGTTTACTACTAAGATTTTCTTTTATACTAAAGCTAATAAAGAATCCACTAATCTTTAGCTCCTTATACGCCTTTACTATAAACTCTATATAAAACTTTACTAAATCTATCCCTAACTAGTAGAATTAAACTGCTATAATATATACATTAATTTAGTAAAAGGCAAAAAATAGAACCTAAGAGACTTTATCTTAGGTAATAAAACCTACTATAAAGCTAAGAAGAACAAGATTTAGTCTTCTACTTACCTCCTTATAGAGAACTTAGACTCTATAGCTAAGGATCCCCCTTACTATAGTATTAACACTTACTAGAATAGACCCCCCTAGCATAACAGCTACTATAAAGGCAGCTATAATCTACCTTAATACTAATAGGGTAGTCGCCACTAATACTTATAAAGCTGTAAAAGGTATTGCAGATCTAGTAATAAATATAAATATAGAAACTACTAACTATAAGGCTAACTATACCCTTTTTAACCTAACTATAGTTATTCCTATAAAGGTTATAAAGGGGCCCTATAGTAGTCCCCTAGGGATTCTAATAGAGGCGCACTAGTAGCTACCTTCTACGCTAGGGAGTTAGACGCCCCTAAGCAATATAAGGAAGCTAAAACCTATTGCTATAACTCCTTTAGGCGCCCTTAATATAACTATAAAGGCTATAAACTTTAATTCTATAAGAAATAGGCGCTTAAGAATAATAGTAATGCAAACTATATAGTTATAGTAAATAACTTAAATATAAAAGCTAAAGAGTCCTACCTAGTGTTATTAGGATACTATATAGTTAAGGAGGGAGTTATTAAAAGCAACTCTAATAAAGATAAATCTAACTTTATAGACACTTTCTATACTAAGAAACCTATACTTCCTATTGTTATACACTATAAAAAAATCATAGTATCTAAAGGACTAACTAATAATTAGGTTATTAAAGCTATAGTATAGCTATATTAGTTAGAAATCACTAGAAAAAGGAAGGCAACCACCTATCTTAAGGTAAACCTTCGCTTTAATAACTAAAGGTAGGACTATAAGATCTACCTTAATATAGGAACTTTATTAATACTAGTTAATAAGGAGTAGCTTTAATAGAACAGTCGCAACATTTAATAGGGAACCTAGAAGCCTAAACCTATAAATAGTATAAATTCCTCCTTCTATATTATAGAAACCACTACCTTTAACTTTTATATTAAAGGCAAAGCTAGAGAAAAGTTAGTATTTAGTTACTTTACTATAACTGCTAATATAATAAAGAAGCTTACACTAAAATTATTAATTAGCATAGATTTTATATATAATTATAGCATTAAAATCAACTTTATTAACCCTAGGGTTATTTTCTAATCTATATATAACATAACTATGCCTAGCTATATTTTCCGCCCTACTAACATAGTCCTAACCAGAAGGGTTATTGCAACACACTACATTACTATGCTGCTACATAGCTTAGAATTAGTGCTAGTTTTCTAGAAGGACTATATAACATATAAGGCTACTAGTATCTATTATTTTATCTTAAAGAACCGCTAGATTTTTAATAGTATTATGGATTATAGGTAGGTAAAATGCTTGCTAATCTACAACTTTACAGACCTTCTAATTCACATTAAGCCTAACTAAAGGCTAGGGAACCTTTAAGGCTTAGATATAGTGGACTCTTACTTTACTATAAATAACATTAAGACCTTCTCCGCTTTCTATAGTTATAATATTAATATCCTATAGAGCTATAAAGAGCTAGTAGCGCTAAAGGATATCTTCCCTCCTAAGGCTAAGGGAGATAATAAGGATACTGCTAATAACCTTAACCCTAGGGCAGTTAATAGTAGCATCCCTTTATACAGTATTATATACCCTAATAATATTCTATTTATTATAAATAAATTTAGCATTAAAATTACAAATCTTAACCTAGTAGCTGTAAAAAAACTTATTAAACTTATAAATAAATATAACGTTTACTGTAACTAAGGGGTAGTGCTAATGCCTAAGGAGGAGCAAATATATATTAATTTTATTAATAGCTAGCAAAATTAACTAAAACCCTTATAAGTATATTACCTAGGTAGAAAGGATTTTAAGAAATTCTATAAAATCTTTAATAAAAAGTATAAAGCTAGTAAGGTATCCTACCTTAGGGTAGGAGAAAAGGCACTATGCCCTTACCCTAGCTTTCTTATTTAGTATAATACTAAAAAAGAACGTAAAGAGAGGGCAGTAATTAATATAAGGCTTATAAACAGTATTACTATTCTAAATATATACCCTTTACCTAATTAAAGGAATATTATAGAGAATACATATAGAAAGCATTAGATATCCCTCCTTAATACCTCTAGTTTCTTTAACTAACTCTTAGTGTAGCGTAAATACTATAATAAAATAGCTATTATCTCTAAAAGAGAAATTAAAGTATTCTATATTATAATATAAGGATATAAGAATTCCCTAGTATATACTTAGCGCTTTATAGATAAGTAATTCTATAAATACTATACCTTTATATAAGTATATATTAATAATATTACAATTTTCTCTAACACCCTTAAAGAGCACCTAGCCTACCTTAAAATTATATTTAAAATCCTTAAGAAGTGCTACCTATATATTATAGCTAAGAAGTTATTTATTAGCTATCTATTAATTTAACTTTTAGGTTTTATTATAAACATAGAGAGCATTACTAATACTAGTAACTGCATTAAGGCATTTAAGAACCTTTAAATACCTACCACGCTCTTAAGCCTTAAAACCTTTATAGAGATAGCTAAATTCCTCTATATAAAGGTCCCCTAGTTTAACCTATATATTAAACCCCTATAGAATAGAAAAACTAAAATACTTTAGAGTCTTTATAAGAAAAATAAGCTTTCTATTAGGTTATTTAAGTAGGCATAAAAACATATAGCTTAGTAGGTAAGTTTTACACCCTTTAAGTAAGAAATTATATCCTTTAAGGCAATTTAGAAACTCCTATACACTAAGATTCTACTCTAGTATTATAACCCTAAAAGGCCTCTTTTCTTTAAAGTTAATATATATAAAAAGGGTTTTAGCCTATATACTTTCTAATTAATAGTTAACTAAAATAGCATTAATATTCCTAGGAAAGATATTAATAGTAATAAACTCTACTCTATCTTATTCCTCTCCTAGCTAACCTTAGCTATTAAGAAGAGGTATAGCTTAATAGAAGCAAAGGTTACTGCTATTATATAGGGAATAAGGAAGCTAAGGAAAATAGCCTAATCTAACTTATTACCTATAAATATTATTACTAATTACTTACTAGTAAAGGGAATTATTTAGTATACCTTACTTATAATAATAAATCTTAACAAAGCTAACCTTAAGCTTACTAAGGTTATAAATTATTTCTTATAGTTTAAAATCTACATTATCCACATCCCTAGCACCTTAAATGTAGTTTTTAACACACTCTCTTACTTACCTATTAACATTAGCTATAAAAAAGTAGCTAACTATAGTAAATTTAATAAACTTAATGCTTATATATACTTTAAAGAGAAATCTATAGTATTTACTATTATAGATAATAACCTAAAGGATTCTATTATAGTAGGGTATTAGTATAATATAAAGTATAGCTAGATTATTAAGGGTATTACTATATATAGAGAAAGGCAACGCTAAGCTAATTAAAACTAACTATAAATTCCCTTATATAGCTAGGACCTTTAAGATAATAAACTTCTTTACTACTATAATTTAGAAGGATTATACTAACTTTATATCCCTTAAAACTATATAAAAGCTCTCCTCTAGCTTACTTATAATAATACTCACTACTTTAGCATAGGGAGAATAGCTAAGAAGCTCTCTACTGTCTACTTTCTATAAATAAGCAGCTAGATATATACCTATATAGCGCACTATAATATCTATAGAGAAAACGCAATTCTCTAATCTTAAGCCCTAAGAGAAATAAGACCCCTTTAAATAAAGCTAGTGCCTTTCTACAGTATTTTATTAGATTTTATTACTAATATACTAAAAGTTAGCTCTATAAATATAATATAGGCAGTAAAAGGATTCACTACCTATAATTTACTTTACCTAGTAAACTATCTCTTTAGTAAGAAAATAATCCTTATCCCTAGCTATAAAGAGTATTTAATAGAAATCTAAGCTAAACTCCTACTTAAGGGACTCTACCTTACTAACTAGGGGCTACTATAAGAAATTATTAATAATTAAAACCCTAAGTTTATCTCTAACCTTTAGACTATACTTTTCTATAAGCTAAAAGTAAAATTCCTTATAGCTATAGTGTATTACCTATAAACTAATAGCGTAGCTAAGTGTAAAAACTAGACTATAATTATTATAGTGCAGTATTACACTATAACTAATCTAAATATCCCCTAGCCTTTAATACTTCTAGCACTTTAACACTATCTTAATAACATAGCTATAGCCTTAATTAACTAATTACTTAATAAACTTATACTTAGTTACAAGCTACTTATAGTAGTAAACCTCCTTATAGATCTAAATAAATCTATTATAGATTCTAATAACACTAACCTCTTAGTACTTTAGAAGTTATACTAAAGAAAGGCTAAGTATGCTATTATAATAGTAGCTATGCTTATAAAAATCTAATATAACTCTAGGCATAACCTAGTAGATATTAATATTAGGGATATAGTATACCTTAGGCTATACTTAGGATATAAGCTCCTAAGTAGGCTTAAAAAGAAATAATCTCCCTAGTGCACTAAACTATATAAGGTTTTAGAATAAATCTCTCCTCTCTCCTTCTACCTTAACTTTCTACTAACTTTAAGGGTCTATTTAGTAGTTTCTATAGCTTATATTTAAAAACTATAGTAAGGTAAAGACCCTTTTAGAAAAATTAAGCTAGCGCTACTATTAGTAAACTTAACTAGATTAGGAGAGGTAGATTACTAAGAAATTAAGAGAATTTAAAATTACTATATATAATTCTTTTAAAAGAAGGGTAAGAAGCCTTACATTAACTTTTTAGTTTACTAAAAGGGATACTCTACTAAGGATAATTAGTAGATTTCTAAGAAAGAAATATACATTAATACTGCTAAGATAGTTAATAAGTACCTTATAAAGAATATTATTAATTAAGATAAGAAATACTATAAAAAAGGCCTTATAGCGCCTCTTAATTAATAAATCCTAATAATACTAGCTCTATATTTAATTTTATAAATATATATAGGGAATTCCCTACTAGTAGAAAACATTAATTATTTTCTAACTCCCTACACACTATAAGAGCTTACCTTAAGCTTACTTTTATAAAGCCCTATTAAGGTATATAAAATCCTTCCTTTCCTACACTCTTTCTCTTTTTTTCTTTA
>SRPW01000351.1:0-24370 GCA_018360225.1 Claviceps pusilla | reverse complement strand
AAAAAAAAAAAAAAAAAAAAAAAAAAAAAAAAAAAAAAAAAAAAAAAAAAAAAAAAAAAAAAAAAAAAAAAGACACAAAAAATTAGCATCAGGACATTCATGGCGCATGAACGAGGCACATGTAAATGTAGTTGGACGAGTTGGTGGTACCTTGGGCTGCAGCAGACAACACTTGAGTAGCACCAGAGCCTGCCACTTGAACTCATGAATGAGCTCACGCAAGCTCATGCCCAAATGCTGATCCCGCTCACTCTCATTCTGAACGGGACCCCTGGCTTTCTCATCAGCTAGACTGTCCTGGAAGCGTCGCAAAATATCCGTGTCGGTAAATTCTCGTTGCGCAAACCAAGCCTGGGTGACAATGCCGAGCCTCTCCCGCAACATGCCAAAGCCTTGGGGGCTATCGACAATGACAACCACGGCCTTTTGCACGGTGGATCGAGTCACGTCGGCCGGTCGGTTGATCAGCTTTGACGAGTCGAGTTGTCTGGTGCACGAGATTCCAAATAGCGATGTGGCTGGTTCCGAGTCCGTCTTGGGCTTCAGAAGTGTAAAGTACGAAAAGTCCTCCTCGGATCTGGGTCGTCTTGGGTCAGTCCTGTATTCAAACCACCACCCGAACACCCCCCCCCCCCCCCCCCCCCCAAAACCCCCCAATCCACATTCCATTTGATGTTTCCCTGCCTTGTCAAAGTGGGACTCACGCGTGGGCTCCGTCGCTCAACGCCATGAAAGGCAGCAATGGCCAATCGTAGCTGATGGCAGGATCGATACCGTCTCCAGCACCAAACCAGCCCTCTACCTCGGGACCTCGGGCGTGATGAAAGCCAACGACGGTGATGAGGGGAGTGAATCCATTCTTGCCTAGGCTGTTGTCCTCGGTGAGGGAAACCGAGGTAAAGGCAGGTTGGATATCTGTCCCCTCGGGCGTGCTGGGGCCGCTGTGGGCGTCTTTCTCGTCGTTGGAGGCCATTACTTCAACCAGATTACTCCCTTATCAATACGTCTGCCGTTTTCCTAACCGACGGTTGCTATATATGTATGTATGTGCGTGTGAATATATATGTATGTGTATATGTATGTAATCGTCTGCGACTAGAGTTGCGGCGCCATGCGATACTTGCGCCCAGGGCTGACAGAGAGGGGGTCAAAAGGCACACGAGATTGAGCCGGGTCGTGTGACTTTGGCCCAAATACGGAATGGGCGGACGTTGAATTTATGGCTTGAATGGGATGCGTGCGCGAGTATAGTGAGGAAAGCCGGATCGTGGTACGAATTCGCGCGGGGGGTTGAAGAAGAAGATCAAGCGAATGACTTGGCGTTGGCCTGAATACCGAGGCGGGTAGGTCTGAATGCCACGCCACGTACGACTGACTGGTTACTTATGCAGCGACGCGACACGAGGGACCATTGAAGGATGGATTGACAGCGTGGCGATTGGAGGCACAGGAAGGAAACACAAGGAGGGCGGGAGATACTCAGTGATAGTTCCTGTCAGTTGCTTTGTCCAAGGTCGCAGCCAAGCATGCAAGATGAGGTGTCAATGCGGTGGAGCGGTTTGGTGTGTCTGCCCCTGTCGAACGGGCAATTCGATTGCAGCTGGCCGAGGCTTTGTCGACTTTGTAGCGGAGCAGAATGAATGAATGTCAGTCAAGAGGTATCCAGCTCGGGCCCGGCTAAGCAGACCGAACGCGGGAGGATACAACTTGCTTTGGTGTGGAAGTCCGGGAGCTTAGCCTGCGGCCATGAAGAGGATGAGGAAGAAAGCACGGGTGGTGACAAAGACAAAGGGCATTTCCGTGGTGGTGATTCGTGAACGGTCATGATTGCACTTTGGTGGTCCTCCCGGCACGCTGGTGGGTGCAGTCTGGGTGGGTTCAGCTAATTCCGAACATTCTGCCATTCAATTTCGGATTTCGGGGTAAAAAGAAAAAAAAAAAACAAGTTTTGGAATTACAGAGACCCACTGTAGCTTCGGAAAGCTTGGAACGTTGGAACGAACGGAGCTGTCCAGATGCTTGTGCTGTTTTTTCTTCAACAGCCGATCACGTGCACCACCACCAAAGCTGGCAGCTTACCCTGCAGAGCATTTCAAGACGTTCCATCACACTGGCTGCATTTTGTAGATTGGGAGTCTACTTAGAGTAGTAGGTGCCTGGAATTCCATATTGTGCGTCTATCGCGTGCCGTCGAGCTCATTTCCTTGCCTCACCTCTCATCACGGCGAGTCCGATATCCTTGACCAAGTGGCACTTGTCTTCCCCCCTTCCTCACCCTTCCTTCCTGAATCCCCCACCCTTCATCCCTTTTGGCTCTCAGCTACTGAACTGGCCCATCCCATCTGGGCGCAAATGTCATGTCGCCATTGATCATCTCAAAAGCCGGCCCGGCCCGCTGGCTCGCGATTCTCCAATGTCAGCCGGCACGGCGATGAAGAAAGTTCGTCGTGGTCAGACCACACGCTCTCTCTGTGTCTGCCATCTGGAGGTCCTGGCCCAGGCGTGCCCGTCCCCATTGCTTGCTACCAGGTACCGGGTAAGCAGGCAGTCATGATATATCAAATATCTAATATTACAAAGTGGAGAAGGTTTATTGGTCAGGAATGAAACTGCAGCATAGCCATGTCTCAATTCGGCAGGTCGCGTTTTCGACAACGTGGGCCACTGTGTGTAAACGAGATGAAAGAGGAGTATAACAACAAAACGGCTTGATGAATGATGATTCCCTTGCTTGCTCCAAGCTTTCTGCCTTCCTTTCCTACTTCTCAGTACTGTATGTGCCTACTCCTGATATCTAATTTTATAAAGACGGGGTGCGACAATAGTACCACTGACGTGAAAGAAGGACAATTTAAAACCCTGGATTATTTTTGTCTCTGCACCTGTCTTCTTTCTCGGCCAAAAGCAGGCGCCTTTTTTTTTTTTTTTTTTTTTTTTTTTTTTTTTTTTTTTTTTTCATCATCTTCATCAGTCGCTCTCGGTAACCAAGGGCCGAATCGTGGAAATCTCCACACAGGTGAAATTAGCCGAGCTTGGAGCTTGCCAGTTGTGGTGGTCGTTTCTCGGCCATCCCTGGCTTGGGGTGTGATCCACGAAACGAGACAAACTTTGTGCTTGACAAAGTCAGGTACAAGTTGTATGTGGATTACTATGGGTCTTTGACTTTGTACTGTCCAGGGGGGTTAGAGGGGGGGGGGGGGGGGCTGTCAGTAAGGAAGGTCGTCATGGCAGCGATAATCTTTGCATGTAAGCACAGGTGCAAAGTTTGTACCCAGATTTTACCAGTGCTTAACTTTATGCCCATTTTTGGGCAGAATTCGCATTTTTGGTGCATGCTTTACCTTTTGCAGGCATTTACGCAGCCCCTGCTAGCGTGGTACATCAAAATCCTTACGAACGGTGTTTATCGGGGTTTTTAACAAAAATCCATGACTTCCGGCGGAATTTTGGTGCCGAAAATGGCAAGTGTGTCCACTTTTCGCACGATTTTTCGAGCACAAAGTTTGTCTCGTTTCGTGGATCTGACCCTTGAGTAGGCAAAGAATGCGAATAAAAAGGAACGTCGCAGCAAATGAGCGGATGCTGAACGTTCGATACCACGTGTTAGCCCTGTCGCTCGGCTCTCTCAACTGTCTCCAGCATCCAATCCAATCCATCCACCCGACCTAAGCCCTGTTTGCCAAATCAATGTCTGGCTGCTGGCTTCAGACCCCAGAACTGGTCTATCCTTCCGAGCCAACAATGGACATGGACAGGCGCGCTGGGCGTCCAAGGCTTTGCATCTTGTTGATGGTGGGTCTTGCCATGTGGGATCACCACCGCACCGGGCATCACCGGGATCCCTGGCATCAGTTGCTGAAGCCTCTGATCGCCAACATCCAGACGAGTGACCGGTCTACGGCTCGTTTGTGCAACGATTGCTGGGCCAAGTAGCGTCTCGTCGTGCATCATCGCCCGTTCTGACTGCTCAAAAGTCGTCAATGGCCACCTGGTGCGATGGGTGCATCAGCCTCGGCGCAGCCTCAGACGCAGCCTCAGCGCCGCCTCAGCGGATACGGTCCATGACCCCATGCAGACGACAACGGGTGCTTGCAGTGTTGAGTCGTGCGTAGCAAAGCCCCCCCGCCCCTTCAGCCAGCTTCTTTTGAATTGCATGTTCTTCATGTATCATGCCACCGTGTATGTCCGCCCGAGATGCCCGAAGGGCACGGATTCGAGGGCTTCAGGTTCATGACTGTCAACAGATGCTGAGACGGCTGAGACATGACCTCGCCGTGGTTTCGTGCCCACCGAGCCCATCGAGTATCCGACACGGCGACCCATATGATTGGCCGTCTTTTGACCAGGGAGTCAGGGACTGCATTTCAGAGCAGACAGCAACAACAATAGCAATGCATGCACTCGTTGCATATCCGTAATGCTCTACATGGGCAACAATGAAACTCTGACGAGGCGCATCGGCACAGGTGCGGGCGAGACGAGCGTCCACGGTCCGAGCATGGCGTCCAGGGTCAATGCTTGCAAGTTGCGGCCATCCGAGTCTTGGAGGAGAAAAAGCGAAATATCGCCGGTACATCCTTTTTGATGTGTGTACGTACGCATGTAGTGCATGCATGCATAGCTCCCTCCTTTGGCTTCCTTCGGCTTTCATCCCTCCCGAGGAAGCTAGTGCGCCCGCAGATACCTGAATCGTCGTCCATTTTGACCCGTCGGTACGGACGTCATTTCCCAATTGACCGAATCCAGGAGCTCCGAGCACTCACGGCAGTGCTGCAAACCTCCAAATTGTCACCTACCAGATGAAAAGAATTGCTTGAGGCATGGGGGAGACTGTATCGGCTAGGGGTCGCTTGCTCCTGTCGGACCAGAGACGGTCACAACTTGAAACGGACCTGAACAGACAGGCACAGGAGCCTGGAGGAGAAGAGGAGTTTGGGGCATTGCAGGAAGAAAGACCCGAGACAATTGATCATGTACCTCTAAATTGCCGACGACAGCAGAGCACAGAGTCGGTATGCGTAAAGTAGGTGGAGATGTCTCGTGTGTCTCGCGTGCCTCGCGTGCCTCGTGTGCCTCGTCCGCTTCGTCCGCTTCGTGTGATTCGTGGTGGTCTCGGGCGCTGGCAGCGGAGGGGTTTCATTCTGCTGGTGAAAAATTCGCATCTAGAAGACTTGGAATGAGGGGGATCCGTCCGATGGTCTGCCGACTCTGCTCCTTTGCGTTTGTTTAGAAACAACATGAAAAGACATGGACTGTCATGTCAATGCACCGCACAACTGCATGGCGTGGCAGGGCATGGCAAGGCATGGCAGGGCAGGGCAGGGCAGGGCATTGGCATGGCATGGCACGCGCGGCATGGCATGGATCCAAGTACCTTCCTTGACTCTTGACTCTTGACTCTTGCCTGCTAGGTCGTTCCTGCCCGTCTGCTCCTCTGCCCAGTCTGCTTGTCATTTTGACAACTTTGGAACTCTACACGTAGAACATGGAAGGAACGAGCCAGCCACCTGGCTCTGGGACGCTGGGACGCTGGGATGCTGGGACACTGGCACTCGGCGCTGGGACTCTGGGCGCCGGTGGAGCACCGATTGACGTAGTTGAGTTCAAATGTCGGACCCGCCCGGCCCCGCCTCCACCCTCTTGAGTCTCCACTCTGCCCATCTCATTCTGTGGTATGCAACACTGCACACACTGCACACTGCATGCCAGGCCTGGGCATTTGTTCTTGTTGGCGCGCCACCCAAGCGCCCGCCCAATCGCCGCCCTCCACCTGCCCTCTAAAACCCGCCTCCAAGCCTGCCTCAAATGGCGCCTTCTTGGCTGGGGGCGCCTTCCTCCTGCATGTCCATGTCCTTGCTGTTGCAGTAAGCCGCTACAAACTAGGTACCTACCTGCTAGGTACCCATCTGAGTGCTTGCCTTGTGTGCCCACCCGCAGGTGCTGGGCAGGTTAGTGCCTCCTGCGAAGTAAGTACCCAAGTACCCCGTACCCGGTACCTATAGCTAGAACGTACCCCGGGCGGACCTGAGGGTGGTGGAGCTCCGAGAAACACCAGGGCCACCACGACAAGGCCGGGCTGCCTTCACCTCTCCTTGTCGCCCCAGCCGTCTCTTGGCTGGACTGTGCATGTCAAGCAGCTCTGCTGACAACTCGTCAACCTGTCTCTTGACTGTCTGTGAACAGTGACATTGGACTCTATCCCGGCCCTCTACCTTCCGACACCACAGACCGGCCGACATCGACGAGAACCAAGCCTCTCATTTGACTCCCAGCCCGCCGCCGCGCTTACCTGCTCACAATTGCTTTCTGTTTGCTGTATCCTGCCCATCTGACTGTGCCGAGAACAGCCTCGCGAAGCAGCAACACAGAGGCAAAAACGGCGCGCGAAACGAACAAACGCAAAAACGAGTGGACGGGCGGACGGGCGATCGGGCGGACGAGCGATCCAGCGATCCAGCGAGCCACCAGTCCTTCTCTCGATAGAAGCAGGTAGTCAGTCCATGCGTCTTCCCTCTCTACCACGAATACCTGGAATCGAAACGACACTTCCCTCCTCCTCGTACGACGACGGCCTGATTCTCCGACAACCACGACCAGCTCATTTATCTCGGCCCGCGCATTCGGTCCCGATACTTTTCATGCTGCCATGCGTCTGCAGCTACGGAGTTAGACACGCCTCCATCGATCATCGGCTTGTGATAGTCTCTACATCATCTCTCGGCCATTGAGTTTGCACAGACGTGGTAGCGCTGAGCCGCACCGGGCTTCCATCATGGGGGGTTGCATGAGCTCGAGTAGTGAGGAGGCAGAGCAGAAGAAGAAGAGCCAGGCCATTGACAAAGTGATTGAGGAAGATTCAAAACGACTGCGTAAAGAATGCAAGATATTATTATTAGGTATGGGTTTTTTTTCTTTCTTTCTTTCTTTCTTTCTTTTTTCGTGCCGAGCAGCTGGTACTGGCCAGTCTCCACAACACTGACGCTTTGCTCGACAGGATCCGGTGAGAGTGGCAAGTCAACCATTGTCAAGCAAATGAAGATCATCCATCTCAAGGGCTACTCGGAAGACGAGTTGTACAATTACCGACCCACCATCTTTAAGAACCTCGTCGAATGCGCCAAGGCTGTCATAACGGCAATGGAGCAGTTTGAGATCAAGCCGCGGTTGGAGGAGAACAAAGGCCACATACAGTATCTTTTATCCTATCAGTCTGAATCTGGCCCGCAAGCCCACATCGATCCTCAAGTAGGCGTCGCTATACAGTCGTTGTGGGCGGACCCCGCAAAGGACAGATTGATGGAGCATCAGACCGAGTTTTATCTGATGGACTCGGCAGAGTAGTGAGTGCCGTCCAAGTTTGAAGCAGGCCCCAAAGCCTACCACTGCAGGTGCTCACTGCTGACCCTTTCTCCGCAGCTTCTTTCAAGAGGTGATGCGCATAGTTGCCGTCGATTATCTGCCCAATGAGATGGACGTTTTGCGAGCTCGTACCAAGACCACTGGCATATATGAAACACGATTCCAAATGGGCCAACTCAGCATACAGTGCGTTCAAAGCCCGTCTCCCGTTCTTTTCCGCCATGTTCTCACTGGCTAATGTGTTTGCAGTATGTTTGATGTTGGTGGACAGCGTAGCGAGAGGAAAAAGTGGATTCACTGCTTTGAGAACGTTACGTCCATCATTTTTTGCGTCGCGCTCTCGGAATATGACCAAGTGCTTCTCGAAGAGTGTAGCCAGGTAAGACACACGTTGTGCCCGTTTTGTTTTCTCCCCACGCATGGGCAATGTGCTCATGATGTCGACAAACCAGAACCGAATGATGGAAAGTCTTTTGCTATTCGATTCTGTCGTGAATTCCCGTTGGTTCATGAGGACTAGCATCATATTGTTTCTCAATAAGGTCGACATTTTCAAACAAAAATTGACCCGATCGCCGTTGGGGAACTATTTTCCGGATTATTCTGGAGGAAACGATGTCAACAAAGCAGCCAAGTATTTACTGTGGCGATTTAATCAAGTGAATCGTGCGCACTTGAACTTGTACCCTCAGTAAGTCCCGGCAACGGAAACCACCTCATCCAATAACGCTATCCTCACCTCGACCGGCATTGACTGACGCCGTGGTAGCTTGACACAAGCGACCGATACCTCCAATATCCGATTGGTATTTGCCGCCGTCAAAGAGACAATACTGAATAACGCTTTGAAGGACTCAGGAATTTTATGATGCACCACCACGGATGCATGCATGATAACAAGTAAGCAGACCATGAAAGTACGGACGGCTCCAAGAGCATCGAAAAAGGACTTTCCCGTGGTCTTGTTTTTTTTTTTTTTTTTTTTTTTTTTTTTTTTTTTTTTTTCTTGTTCATTTTTCACTTTTCTTCGCACTCGCCGCGATGCACACAGCGACCGACTTGGTTGCATTTTTGCTCACGTACTCCTCAATCCCGCTCCATACACCACCTGTGTTGAGGTCATTCGAAAGAAGCTCCAAACAGACTTGCCTTTACATATGCATGCAGCAAGCAAGAAACCCCACCCGCATCGACGTCACTATCTATTTCGACAAGCATGAGGATCGAGATACTGATGGAAGATATGCCATGATCACATCGGGGCTATGGATCGAATGCGGAAAATGAACCGCTTTTGTGTGTGTCCTGGGCTTTGGGAGGATGGACTACGCTGGGTCGCAATGACGAAACGTTTGATCACGACTATTGGGATGACAGCGGATTTGGATATGTAAATGGGCCTCTTGATGCCCCGGCTCGATCTTGCCGTTGTCGTCAAACCATGTAATTTGCCCCAACGGCTGGCATCCCTGGGAGGAGAGTTTTCACATACGAAGACAGCGCTGTGAGCAGGGTTTACACGCGCCACTAATGACCAGAACGAAAAGACGATCAAAAAGAAAAACAGAAAAAAAAAGGAAAACAAAAACAAAACAAAAAAAAAACGACAAGTATTGCAATTCTTGGCCGACGTCAAGGATGACGATGTTTATGGATCCTCTTTGTCACATTGTTGATGTCTTAGATGCCATCATAATCATTCATATCTTTTTGCGCCTTATTGTTATGTGGAGCCACGACCGTAACGATTTGGGAATGGGGAATGGAGAATGGGGAAGGGGTCTAGGTACACAATATTTATACTTGGTAATGCGAGTTGAAGAGTGAGGTTTATGGCGTAGTGCCTTTTCTTTTTTTCTTTCCAATCCTTTTTTTTTACCCTTGAAGAAACGTTTGTGCATGTGGAGAGGGGGGGGGGTGGGTTGAGATGCCGTTGCTGCGGCGATGGCCTTGGTGTGTGTCGTTGAAGCGTGTTATACGGCGGTGATTGGTGACCAGCGTCGGAGACCCAAGGAGGTGAGGAGACTGCAGCTGTCACTGTCACAGGGAGAGGAAGCCGCCTCGTTCGAGGTGGTTTCGGTTGTTTGGTAGTGAGGACCAACTTGAACGATATACAGTGGGTGGAACAAACTAACAAACTATCTGGTCAAAGGAAGGTGTCTCGAATTTATCCAAATCAACGCGTCAGAATGTAAATAATAATAATAATAGCAGCGAAGCAATATGCCTTATACCCAAGCTATTTCTTTTCTTTATAAGTGTTTCCCCTTGATGAGGTTTATTACAAGGGTTCCCATAAAGATCGTAACAAGGACAATGCTATGTAGTTGTCCCCAATTTTTGGCGGTCTACGAATACTAAGTGGAAAACTAGGTTGGTCTACGGGTAGTGTTGAGCGGATACAAGGGGACCTAATGCACGAATTAGTGCGATGTGGCCACATCCATTTTTTGTGCAATGAATAGGAGTCAGCAACGCGCTCGATAAAAACCCGTTCTCCGTCCTCACGAGTCAATCAATATCCATGGGATCCCACGTTGGCAGGATGAGCAAAACGTTGTCCTCCACTGGGGAGATGGGCAAGACGTTTTCCCGCCGCGTTGTGAGCCCTTGTCCATTGTAACATTTTACCAGCATCTGTGCAGCCGAAGCGCGCTGCCTTGGATTCACACGGGCCATTTCCGCTATTTTCTTCATACGATCGTGGCCGGCAAGGTCCATGATGCGCGCGGTTCGTGCTTCGACTTCGAGTTGGGGACCCCGAGACCGGAACGACTGTATGTCTAGAATCCAGAGCATCGTCACGAACAGGGACCAAATATCCACCGCAGGTGTTTGCGCCGACCCCCTCGAAAGGAAAACCTCGGGAGCTCCATATAACTTTGTGCCAACCTCGGTGGCATTCGAATCGACCTGCTCCGACAGCCCAAAATCGCCCAGCTGAAAGGTGAAGGTCTTGATGGATCTCAAGTACAGGATGTTGGCCGGTTTGACATCTCGATGGATAAATTCGTGAAATGCCATGAAATCAAGTGCCTGTAGCATTTGAAAGAAGATGACCGAAACAAGATCTTTGACGACCTTGAAATCCTTTTGCCCCAGCATCAGCGACTCGACCGACCCGTCCTTTAGACGCATGCATATGTCGATCTCGTTGTCACCCACAATAAAGTATGCCAGAAATTCAACAATATGGGGCTAGTACAACCTCCTAGCCCATGCATGTTGAAAATGAAGGGAGAGTGTACTTACGTGGTTCATTCGACACAGGGCATCAACCTCCCGCTGCACTTGCCTGCATGAATTAGATCCACAGACGCGTAGACGCTTGACTGCTATGACATCGCCCGTGGCCACAATCGCGGCCTTGTAGACAGTTCCAAAATTACCTTGTCCCAGTCTGTCGATGGCGTGATATCTGAGCGCAACGTTCCGAGCAGGAGCGGTGTGTACTCTGAACCGCAAGTCTGCAGATGGTATGATTGTTTCCATGGCAGCCACGGTCGCGGTCGGGTTTTCTGGTGCAAGACATTTAACCGTTCCATTTCGAGAGGATTGTCGGTTCGTGGTCATTTCTCGCAGTTGAGCGGAACTGTGGGGCCATACAATATCGAACTCCATGTAATATCTATTCCGGGGCTATCGATGCCAAGAATGTCGTTGAGGTCTTTCCAGATGGTCACTTGGCGCGGTTGCCCGTCCACAAAGGGCAGGCATTTCTTCTCACTGCCGACATGAGTATTAGCTGCACGAGATTTGTCGCACAACATGATCAAGTTGGTGTCGCGTTTAATCTCAAATGAGCATTGGGTTCGGGAAATAGTTACTCCCTCCACCATGACGTCCGCATTGCCACGTCCCATGGTCACAATTGTATCGGAATTCTGCGGATGAAGATTGGCATCGATGCTGAGGGCGGCTCGACCCCGCACCATCACCATATCCATAAGCGATAAGAGTCCGTGTATTCTCTTCTCCCACGCTACAGGAGGCATGAAATTTGTCATAGCGCCATGTAACATGCATTATCTTTATGTCTTTGTACTATCATGTACGAGAGTATATATCTCGTTTTGATAAAGCTAGTACGTATGGTATAATAACGTGTTGCAGGTGTCGCTTAGTGCACCTGTTCAAGGTTGCATTGTGACTTGTCTCGATGACTGGAGACGCACTTCCAGGCCGGACTACCGCTTAGCGGGAGCGGCACGGGCCTTCTATTGGCTTTGACCCACTCGGCAGAATTTAGTGCCGCTGCTTCTCTTGAATTTTGCCCACTACCTCGAATGGTGTCCTACGGGCACGTGGAACGTTTTAACTTTTTTTTCTTTTTTTTTTTTCTTTTTCTTTTTCTTTTTCTTTTTCTTTTTCTTTTTCTTTTTCTTTTTCTTTTCTTTTTTGAGAAAAACCAAGCTCCTCCTTAGTGAGATACATTGATACCAGTCATAAATATCCATAAAAAAATACAGCTTAGGGTCAACTGCCCGTGGGGTGATGGGTGCCCGCACTGCTGATAAGCCCCGTCCATGATGGGGCGTGGCACGCGTAGGTGGTTGGCGGAGGAGCTCTGCTATCCGGACAGCGACCCGCTTTTCTTCATGCATGCACATCTCTTTGCTGAACGTCGCTGGTGTGATTCTTGGAACCTCGTGCCTTCCCTCCCTGAAAAACAACGAACCCTCTCTCCAATTCCTGCATCTTTTCCTCGACACCGTTTTTTCTTTACTCCCCCCCGTCCTCCCCCCCCGATTGCAAATCAGATTGAAAATGTTCCCTACGCATCAACGAGGAGTATGGGTATATGACCTGGACCAAGCCCTCGCACCATTGGCTGGGAATTCAGAACAGCTGAGCCGTGCAAGAAAGCGGTTCAGCAAGAGTCCGCCAGCGTACACGTCTCAATCCGAGACCCAATCCGGGACCCCAACCGAGCAAGATAGCCCGGTTGGCGAAGAGGCACGGCACCGTATGAAGCGAACAGTCAGATTATGGTCGGCACGTTTAGCTTCGACCCCTTTTCGTCAGTTTCACGACCAAGTCCGCGAAGTGAAAGACCAACTTAACCGCGGAGAAATCAATAAACCACCAGGCATATCCTCTTATACCCACGCCGAGAATATTATCAAAGAACGCTGGATTGAACAAGGCATCTGGGATGATAAGTGGATTGCCGCGGTCGTCGGTAACTGGAAACATGAGGAACCTCAAGATCAAGCCAGCTCGGAGCAGGGACCAGAGAAGTTGCCAATCCAGCCTAGTGTACAAGATCTTTGCTCGCGTGAAGCATCGCGTCCCTTTTACCAATTTATCTACCAGGTATCTAAGGAGCGGGAACAGATAATAGCTAAACAATCTCCAATCGACATAGCCGCCGACATCAATACAATAGCCTACATGAAAGTAAAGAAGGTCTGGATAAAGAGATGTATCTGGAACTCGAAATGGGGTCTAATGCCCGGAATGACATGGAAACACGAACATCCCCTCGATGAAGATGATGATGTCGTTGATCAGGACCTGTCAGAGCCACAATCGTGCGCTCAGAGTCCAGTGCTACCAGATACTCCGGACCCGACTTTGAGCCCCTCTGTGTAAGGCCAGGGAAAAGTTTCTCATATCCCACTGGCAGGCAGCCCTCTCCCGAGAAAATGATGGAACACTCAAGCGCGCTCGATCCTCATAGTCCGCTCTTTGGTCCGTTCAACGGGTCAAGGATATCGAGACCTAGCAAGCCAGAGGAACGACAAAATTCTCCCTCTTCTATTGAGCAAACATGCCCCGAAGGAACAAAGGATAATCAGTCGCTCGCAGCGGCGGCGGAGGCAGCCTCGTCTCAGGAAGTGCGGCCAACTTCAGGCTATCGAACCAAGCGGACCAAGTAGTCAACGCAA
Source organism: Claviceps pusilla (assembly GCA_018360225.1). Taxonomy (NCBI): domain Eukaryota; kingdom Fungi; phylum Ascomycota; class Sordariomycetes; order Hypocreales; family Clavicipitaceae; genus Claviceps; species Claviceps pusilla. The sequence goes on along the minus strand of SRPW01000351.1, from coordinate 11,120 downwards.
ACGCAAGATCTTCGAAACAGCGCTCATTGATAATGCAGACCCACCGGCGTCTTCCCGACCGCGTAGAAGCAAGCGCGCATACTATACACCTAAGGACCAGCTAGAGATCCTCGATTCCATACCCGATACATCACTGGCTTTAAAAAAAATAACAATCCCGTGCTGTTAAAACAGACAACTCGCCATCTGGAGGCTCCGCCACATCTCAGTGCGCCGTAAATAGGCGCTCGCCTATTCAGAAATCAGCGAGCTGAATAATGGAGCCATGTATAAGACCGTTGGAATTGAGGATTTCATAAGAAAAGGGGGAAGAGGGGGGTTGGTGTTCTAGGACTTGGTGTCTGGGGTGGGCGAAAACGTGGGGTCCGGCTTGGGATATACTTAGAGGTATATAATGGGATTTTTTTATAATAAGCCGAGGACAAAGGCAAGGAAAGAAAATAAAAGGGAAACATAAAATATAATAAAAAAAAACATATAAAGACACATAGGAATGTATATAAGGAATGAATAGGAAACTCTCATTTTTACGTGCTAGATGTAACACGTAACCCGTTAGCATTCGCGGCTTGCTCGAAGCGTCGTAAAGTCTCCGATTCTTACGGTCTATCAATTCCACGCCTTAATCACAATCCGTTATTCATCCTCACAAGTCAATATCCATAGGATCCCCCCTCGGTAATCTTCTCTTGGGGCCTTGCGATGGACGAACCCGTTTCCTCCGCTGTTGCGAGGGGCAAAACGTGTTACGCATTGCGGGATTCCTAGGTTCCTCTTGGCATAAGCTCTTCGGAACCCGCGGACTGCAATGCCCTAGTTTAGCTTTATATTTCAGGCATCTTGCTAGATATCCCTATACTATATATTTTATATAGTGTCATCATTTCTAGATAGATTATATATATATATATATATATATATATTAGCTCCTTCTGGATGTAACAAAGAGTTGCCCTTAAAGGCACGTGACTTAAAACCCCTTTTTATGGCTTCGAGGCATAACCTCTTTTAGGCCTTTTTTTCTTCCTTCCTTCCTTAATCTACTATCTTCGTTAATAGAGCCGTTCTGGAGCCTGCTTCGTGCGCGTGAATGATCGGTCGTGACAGCCAGTAGGACTGCATCGTCGTCGAGTTCTGTTTCGAAGATTTTGCGTTTGCGTCGACTGCTCACGCCGCTCGGTTTGGCAGCCTTGAAGACAGTTGGCCGCTGTTCCTGAGACAAGGCGGCTGCCTCTCCGCTGCTGCCGAGGGTGACTCGTAATATTTTGTTTCCTTGATGGATATTTGCTCAGCAGAAGATGGAGAATCTTGTTGTGCTTCTCGCTCATTAGGTTCTAATATTTCCGACGGACTGACCGGACCGAAAGACGGAGTAGGATCGAATGCGAGGGTCGTTGCTTCGGAGACGTTGACTGTGGTAGTCTCACAGTGAGCTGGCCACCCCGTCGGAGGCGAAGCTGCCTCCGCTGCTACTGAGGGTGACTGATGGGCCCTTACACCTTTGGGAGATGTTTGCTGACCAGGATATTTGAAGGGATTAAATAGCGGAATATGACGATCGAGCACGCTCGAGTGGTCCATCGTTTTCCCGGGAGAGGGGGGCTGCCTGCCAGCAGGATATGGGGAACTTTGCCCCGACGATATAGAGCGCGGGCTTAGCACTGGGTCCGGAAAAACTGCTAGCACTGTACTCTGATCGCACGATTGAGGCTCTGAATGGTCTTGATCAACCACATCATCACCTTCTTCATCTTCTTCATCGAAAGGATGTTCGTGTTTCCATGTCATTCCGGGTAGCAGACCCCATTTCGAGTTCCAGATGCGTCTCCTGATCCAGACCTGCTTTACGTTCTCATAGGCTATTGTGTTAATGTCGGCTGCTATGTTATTTAGGGGTTGTTCGGTAATCGGGGGTTGTTTAGCTGTAATACGTTCCCGCTCCTGGGACACCTGGTAGATGAATTGATGAAAAGGACGCGAGGCTTCACGCGAGCGAATATCTTCTGCGGCTAGCTGGCTCTGCAGCTTGTCTGATGCCGGTTCCGTGCTAGTCTGAAGTCGAGGTGGTGAGGTTAAGGGTTCCTCATGTTTCCAGCGTCCAAGAATCTGGCCAATCCACCCGTAATCCCAGATACCTTGTTCAATCCAGCATTTTTTAACAATATCCGCAGCGACAGCGTTGGAGGAATCCTCTGGCGATTTGTTAATTTCTCCGCGCTTAATCCGGTCTTTTACTTCACGGACTTGAGCACTGAATTGAGAACAAGGTTGCGAAGCCCAATATGTTAACCACAACCTGCTATGTCGCTTCATACGTTGCCATGACTCATCGTCGAATGGGCTACCGCGCGGGGTTGTGGTTCCGATCTCAAACCTGTTCGGTCGCGGACTCCGATTGAACCGGTCCCTTGCACGGCTAAGCCGTTCTGGATTCTCGGCGAATGATGCGAGGATTTGATCCACCTTGGGTAGGTCAGCGGCTCGTACCACGGCAGACATGGTAAGTACTTTGGATCAATCAAGAGAAAATGAGAGTAAGGTGTGGAGAAAAGAGATGCAGGAGTTGGAGAGAGGGTTTTTATGTACAAGGAGTCCAGCGACTCCACCAGTTGTAGCGGGAAGGAGCAATCGACCAACCAGAGAAAAAACGACTCAGAGGCGGGTCAGGGCCAAAGGTGACGCGCAGAATGCTCTAGAAATTGATGATATTATCGCTATTCTAAGTCTCTAGTAATTTACATACAAAAGAAAATAAGTGGTGAATGGTGCGCACAGCCGCAGCCCTCGCGTAGCGCGGGTTTATGATAATCCGCGCATTGATTAGGCTCCACCTATGCGTTCCGGGCAACAAAAGGCCCGTGCCGCCGCCGCCGCGAAGCGCCAGCCCTGGATCTGGCCATTCGGAGTTACCCGTAGACGACCAACCACATTATCATGGGATATCTGACTACCGTGCCACCTGGTCTTCTGCAAAACAGGTCGCAACGCAAGCATCAAGGCAAGCCGACAAAAAGACCAGTTTACGGTCGAATATTGAAAGAGGCAAAGAGAGTAGCTGCGCCGCAGGCAAAAGCTCCGCTTTCCTTGACCAAGCTTTTTTAATTATAACTTTGGCATTACTTACCGAGTTACGACAGAGGCCTTTCCGCACGTATACATTCTAATTGGCGGCACGTTTGCCTTACGTAATGATTTACACTGTTGACGCGTCAAGAAAACTCGTGAAGCCAACATTAAGCACGCGCCACGAGCGCCACACATACCACATGCCACAAACGCCACAAACGCCACAAACGCCACAAACCACTAACATGAATGGAGAAACTTACATCATTGCACTCCCGAGCCCCCACGAAGAAAAAGTCATCATCACCAGACTTCATCGCTCCATCGTACCGAAGCCGACACCTCGTCTCAGCATCACAAGCCGCGCCCGAGAAAACCACACACCACACGCCATGCGTCCCGCAGCCAAATTGCCCCTGCGGATGCTCTCGCGCACCGTCACCGCACCCTCCCGGTGCCGGTCGATGCACACGACAGCCTGCAAAGCCGCCAACGTCGCTCCCACGCTGGGCACCGGCCCGCCGCCCGAACCGCCCACCCCGACAGTGCGCAACATGAACGAGAGAATCGAGCGGCGGCGCAAGCAGGCCGAGCTGCTCAAGCAGGCCAAGGTGATTCGCAATGCGCAGGACGGCAAGACGACCACCTTGCGCAAGCGGTTTTGGAAAGAAGTTACTGTTTCAGAGGTCGACGGTACGGCTACTTCCCCCGTCCCATTCAAAGCAGCGGCTTCTTCCATCCTACTGGGAGAAAGGGAGAAAGAGAGCGAAAGAAGAAAGAAGATGTTCGAAAACAATTCAAAAAAAGAAAAAAAAAAAGAGAAATTGACCGTCGAGACAAAAACAAAACAGGAACCCTGCAAGTCTGCCTCGACGGCCGACCCCTGCGTCATCCACAGACCAAAGAAATCATATATCTGCCAGTCTCGAAGCCCGCCCTCGCCTTTGCCATCGCCCTAGAATGGGACTCCCTCACCTCCACCTCCCAGGCGACCAAGCAGCATCTCATCCCGCTCACCAGTCTCGTCTGCCGCGCGCTCGACATCCAAGCCTCGGACAGGGACAACACTCCCGGCGCCGTCAAGCTCCGCGATCAAATCACCACGACGGTCATGCGCTACCTCGACACCGACTCGCTGCTTTGCTGGGCAGCTCCGGCCGGAGAGTTTGATCTGCGCAACGACGCGGGTGAATCGCTGCGCGACGTGCAGAAGCGCACGGCCGAGGAGGTCGTCTCGTTCATGACAACGCATGTGTGGCCGGGGATCAAGCTGTCGCCTGTGCTGGACGGAGACGCCATCATGCCCAAGAAGCAGGAGGAGGGGGTGCGCGAGGTCGTCCAGGGATGGGTCCACGGGCTGACGGCATGGGAGATTGCAGGCCTGGAGAGGGCCGTCCTGGCGGGCAAGAGTCTCGTCGCGGCGGCGCGCATCCTGGCCGAGTGGACCGAAGGGCCGAGCAAGCGGCCCGTTTTGGTGGGTGACGATGCCGCGTTTGGCGTCGAGGAGGCGGCCAAGATGGTCAACCTGGAGGTGGACTGGCAGGCCTCGCACTGGGGGGAGGTGGAGGACACGCACGACGTGAACAATGAGGACCTACGGAGGCAGCTGGGCAGCGTGGTGCTACTTGTGTCGGGGACAGGAAAAACGGCGTAACGGGTCTTTTGTATAATGTATTTTTTTTTCTCCCTTTTTTGTCTCTTCATGGTAAGATGGGATGGGGAATGGGCCGTGTCGCACGTGCATAACAATATTAGAACATATAAAGATAAGGAGAAAGTAAGAACAAGGCAGAAAGCAGAACGCAGAAAGACAAAATGGGGAAATATGACGAAGCATGAACCAAATGTCCCTAATTCATCGATATGGCACGTCTCCCTCCCGAAACCGTTTCTTATCAAAAAACGAATGGACATGGCAAAATAGGACGAGAAAAACATGCCCATCAAGAGGGCACGCATTAGTCTCACGACGTGGCAATATCACCCGTATAAGCCGATTAGTCTTGCACCATCCACGATTTCGACTGCCACAGCACAATGCGACCTCGTCGAAAGAAAAAAAAAAAGCCGACGAGATCATGGAAGCCAGGTTCCGCTTCTATGTACTTTAGAGGTGATATTTGTGTCTCAGATGCATAATCGTCAGGCGCGTCATCGGCCCTATCTGGGAGACGATGTGCCAGTACTTCGTGGCTGTTATGATGGCTGCTGCGACGGAAAGCAGGATGAGGATCAACTTGAGCAGGGCGATTGTCTTTCTGAGGGTTTTGAGGCGGGCGGCGTGGGGGGTCGGCTGTGGATGTGAGTGAGGACATAATAGAAAAAAGAAGAAAAAAGAAGAAGAAAGAAGAAGAAGAAGAAGAAGAGACAAAGAATAAAACAAAAAGGAAAAAAAAGGAAAAAAATAACAATAATAAAAAATAAAATAGTATAAAATAAAATTATGGACACGAATTACTTATAAACGTACCGGGTACATCCAATCCCTGTAGATCGGAAAGACACTCTCGAACCAATACCTTGGCTGAAAGTGCGGATTCGTCATGGCATTCCACGTGTTGCCCTCGGCGTCCTCCTTGGTGTACCAGCTGCGACAGCTCAGGGACCAGATGGTCCTCCTGAGAGCGGCCTGCATGTCGCGCGAGTACCTCTCCTCGGCGTCGCGTCGGACCTCGGCGTACCTGGCCTCGCCGTCGAGGACGGGCTTGATGATGCGGAGGGCATAGTTGATGGCGTTTTCGGCGGCCATGATGGTGGAGGTGTGGCCGGTGGTGGTGTTGGGGCCTGCAGATATAGCGTGAGCGAACGGATTACAAAGAGATTGAACGAAAGACAGTATGATCAATGAGGCAAGGCAAAACATACCTAGTATCATAAAAAAGTTGGGAAAATCGTTCAAAGCGCAACAGTGGTACGCCTCTGGACCGCGCCAACTGGACCAGTGCTGCTCGAGCGTCGTCCCGCTCTTGCCAACGACGTTGATTCCACCGAGAAACTGATTCGTCTTGAAGCCGGTGGCCAAAACAATCATGTCCGCCTCGGTCACCTGCCCGCTCTTGGTCCTGACGCCCTCGGGGACAATCTCCACGATCGGCTCGTCGGAAAGGGAGAAGTTCTCGGCGTGAATGGCCTGCAGGTATCCTGGGTCGAAGATGCGGCGCTTACACCCCAGGGGGAAGTCGGGAGTGAGCAGGTCGTGGAATTTGGCCGGCGCAGTCTTCCTGATGTACCGCATGGCGGCCTTTTCACGGGCCCTTCTGAAGCGCTCGCCGGCCTTGGTGAGGAAGAAGCCTCGCATGGCGTTCTCGGCGTAGAGAAACAGGATCAAACGGGCTGTTCGCAGCACGCCGGGGACGTAGGTGAAGAGGACCTGGAAGAATTTGGTATAGGGGATGGAGACGGGGGGAATGAGCCAGTGCTTGGATCGGATGAACTGGCTGAGATGGTGCGTCTTGTCGACGATGGCGGGCACAATCTGACAGGCGGTGCAGCCGTTGCCCAGCAGGACGACCTTCTTGCCCGTGACGTCGACGTCTTGTCTCCATTCGGACGAGTGGAAGAGGTTTCCCTTGAAGGTGTCTGCGCCGGGAACATCCAGGGCCTGGGGCCTCACCAGAACACCCGTGGCGCTGAAGAGGAACTGGCATTCGTGGACAAGGATATCGTGGTTGAGCAGGTTCCGGACATGCATGCGCCATCGGTCCGTCTGCGCCATCCACTCGCAGCGGATGACCTCTGAGCGGAAGGACATTTTGCCATCCAGGTCGTACTTGCGGGCGACGTCTTTCAAGTAGTCCCATAGCTCATCGCTGCCGGCCAGGGTCTGGCTCCATTTGGGGTTGAGCGCAAAGGAAAAGCTGTAGAGGATGCTGGGGACGTCACAAGCGCAGCCTGGACGGTGGAAAAGTCAGACGATGTCAAGCAAGACGCAGAAAGGCGGCGATGGAGAGAAACGTGAGACGAAACAACATGTCTTCCTCACAACACGCACCTGGATACTTGTTCGCGAACCATGTGCCCCCCAGATCGGAGTGCCTCTCGAAGAAGCGGATGTCGGCGATGCCATACCAGCGTTTCAGCGTGGCGCCGAGTCCGATGGCAGAAACACCAGAGCCTATGCAGGCGAATTGGCTGTAGGTGACGGCGGTCTTGTCCATGGCTGATGAAGGAAAAGGGGGAGCAGAAGGAGGAGAGGGCGGAAGAGGAGGAGAGAGGGCGACGTTTTTGTAGACATGGCTGGTGCGAGTGTGACGGTGAAAGTGACTGATTGGGTTCTAGGTCGCACGAAGCCTTGCACTCTACTCACTTGCTCAATAGTAAGTAGTAGTAACTTGCAAGTACTTGTCTCGTGCCTTTCGGGCGATGGAGGCGTTGTCGAGGCGAAGCCGAGTCGTTATTTCAATCGCAGTCCAATCATCTCGAGTCTCCAGCTCTTGCAAGCTTACCCGGGTAGCGCCAGGTCTTATTCTGCTCGGTCTGTTCCGACATTCCGACTTGACTGCCGGTCCGTGGCGGCCAAGCCCCACCGCCCGCCGTCCCGCTCGCCCCGCACGGGCCCGCACATCCTGCCGGTCCAGCCCGACCGGACAGCTAGAGGATCCACTTCTTTCTTAAACACGCAGCAATACGAGGTGTCTTTTATATATCGTTTGCATGGATGGTTCCGTCCTCTTCTTGCTCTTTTTCTGGTAATGAAGAACGGTTACAGGAAGACACTATATAGGTACCATTACAGACCAACCTCTTCTATTGTAAGCTTAGTTATTGCTACATATGCCATGTTTTATATGTACACACCTCGTCCAAACTCGTCCAGACTCCGACCATAGCCCGCTCAGCTTGCATCCGCCCGGCCATCATCCCAGTGGCTGTCGTTTCCGACATGTCCAAGCATCTCCAGACGCCACCGCCTCTTCTCATTGGTCGACGAACAACGTACGCCTCCCGAACACGCAGACTGACGTCAGATAGATACGGAGCGACAAGTCGGCTTGGAATCACAACCCGTCACATGCCCAAACGGGCAGTACAACAATATATTATGACCCAGTCGATGCGTTGCTAGGACGGCTACGTCGTGGTCTTGAGACAGTTCCAGGGTGGCCGTATGGCCAATGACGCCGGCTCCGTGCTTTGTACTAGTCTGCGTTGCTCTTTGATTTCATTCATGAAATTTCTGGGCATTTCAAAATTACCCTACATGTTGTGGTTGGCTGCAGGACTTGTGCGATAAATTGAGCGTGTTTTACGTCTTTATTGCAGCTATGTGATGGTACTGTTTTATTTTCAGGAAAGAAGGAAGAAGGAAAGAAGACGATTAGTGACAAAGGAAAAACGCAGGACTTGTGACGGGAGATGGAGAAACCAAAGTGCATATATTTAGTCGCTGATCCGGTGTCAGCTATATAATCTGAAATAAAGTAGCCGCCGTCAAAGCGGAGGCTTCGTGGTCTAGTGGATACGATTCGTTCTTCGGGAGATAATCCCTTAATTCATAGAATTACTGAATGAGGTCCCGGGTTCGATCCCCGGCGAAGCCCCTCTTTTTGCCGGCTCAATGAACAGCCCATACAATTACCAAACGCTACGCGCACGCACTCTTTAAGTAAATCAGCGTCTGCTAAGACAATCAATCAATCAATTAAATGCACACGCTACATTTGTACTGTAGTCACTTTTTCTTTCGCTGGGCAGCGTAACAAACAAGTCGCCTGGCTCGTTCTTTATGCTCCCGAGGTCCTCCCTCGTCCACCTGTTTCGCTGAGCGGAGTGCCGCCGCTAGCTAGAACATGTGGCCAATGTCATTTGATCGATGTTGCGTGCGGCATGGAGCCAGATCGCTCCTTCCTCCTCCGTCCTATCAGCTGCTGAGTGCGTATGTGGGGCTCCCAGACCTTGACGGAGTCGGTCCACTCTTTGATTTCATGCTGACATTTGACGCGAACTTAAAACCTTAATCTGACGGCCACGTCCATTGTGTCGTCGCTTAAAAATTTCAGTAACCAACGAGTCACGACTCCTGCCCGCGTCAAGGACTTGATATCCGGCTCTGGCGTCCTTCCAGAATGCAAACACCCGTCAATCAAAAATGAGCCGTCGCCATGGTGTTTAGCGGTTTGCTCTCGTCTTCCGAATCGACCTCGGCAAGCCGATCCAAGCTCGCCCAGGAGAACGAGCTTTTCCCCGAGTTCATCTACGACGAGGCCCAACTGCCATGTATGCCACCAGAACGACCCAATCTGCGCGAGCTGAACAATAGTCTCGAGGCCCTGGCTGCCGTCTTTCCCGACATACAAATCGAGGTGTTCCGGGAGCTGCTATCCAACTTTGACGGCGAGTCACGACTGGCCCTCGCGGCCAATGCATTGCTAAAAAATCGAGTCGATTGGGTCAAGGGACGATGGAAGGTCGTGGACAAGCATGATGCTCCTCCCGCGACGCTCCCTCGAACCGACATGTTTCGAAGCAAAGAATACATCAAAGCCGTTCGGAATCTGGCCACCCACGAGTTCCGGGCTCTGTCCAAATCGACCGTCAACGCTGTATTGGCCGAGTCCAACTACGCGTACCTCGAGGCTCGACGGACGCTACTGACCATTTCTTCAAAGTCGTGGCGCTTCACGATACAGTCGCTCTTCTCGCGGCGGAAGCCCTTGACAACAACAGGAGAGGCCCAAAATCATCCCCTGGTGATTTGGAGATCCACCGGACAGGGCTCAATCGTGCCCACGATTCGAACAACAGGACATCCTGAGCTGGATCGCGAATTGTACGATGCCCTCGTACGTCCTCTCAAGCACAGTATGAGTGTCGAGAGGGAATCGAAAGATCGTGGGCTGGCCGTCTTGCTCAACAACCAAGAGGCTGAAGCAGCTTCTGCCACTCACGAATGTGCATGCTGTTTTGTTGATTATACCTTTGAGGAATTCACGAGCTGCAGTAATGACGGGCACTTGGTCTGCTTCCGCTGCGTCCAGAATTCCATCAAAGAGGCGTTATTTGGTCAGGGCTGGCAGAGCAACATCGACACCGAGACAGGCACTCTGAAATGTATGTCGGTAGACGGATGCTCGGGTCATATCTCATCAGACTTTATTCAACGAGCGTTTCTGCAGGAGAAATCTGGGGCAGATGTCCTTCACAGGTTAGACCAACGACTGGCCAAGCACAGTTTGGCGGCCGCCAGTGTGCCGCTCATTCATTGTCCTTTTTGCGACTATGCCGAAATCGATGACATATATTTGCCCGCACCAGAGGCTCAGCCACGGTTCAAGCTACGCAACATCTACAACTTCATCATTCTCTTCGTCATCGCCGCGGCACTCATCATTATCTCTCCACTTGCGCTGGTCGCGGCTCTTATCTGTGTCGTCGTGAGTGTTGAGCAGAATCTATGGCGAAATGTCGGCACGGAGTGGAAAAAGGCCGTGCACAGACACTGCCGTCGACGGCGCGGTCTCCGCTTCGTGTGCCAAAACCCCAAATGCGCAAGGATCTCATGCCTATCATGCCATAAATCATGGACGGACATCCATGTCTGCAACGAGTCCTCTCTCGTGGCACTGCGGACCCAGATCGAACAGGCCATGAGTTTGGCCATCAAGCGTGTCTGTCCACGATGCAATACGTCGTTTGTCAAGAACGCGGGCTGCAACAAACTCACATGCCCGTGCGGCTACAAGATGTGTTATGTATGCCGGGCCGACCTTAGCGATGAAGGCTACCGTCACTTTTGCGACCACTTCCGCCCCGACGGCGACCCGAGTCCATGCAAACAATGCGATCGATGCAATCTCTGGGAGTCAGAAGACGTTGATTCAGTGCTGAGAGAAGCCCGTGAGGCGGCTGAACGGAATTGGAAGGAGACGGAGCAGAGAGAGCTGTCTGGCGCGGAGAAGGCGTATCTCGAGACCGGCGTCGCTTCCAGAAGCGTCCAATCGACAATGGAGCATTTGCTGACCGGTGGCATGTTGCCCAGCTGGCCCGACTTTCTCGACATGATTGCCGAGGCGGTTTATTTCTGATAGGGCGGGGGGGGGGGGGGGGGGGGGGGG
>SRPW01000350.1:0-24408 GCA_018360225.1 Claviceps pusilla | reverse complement strand
TGTTTTTTTTTTTTTTTTTTTTTTTTTTTTTGAGAAGCTCATGGACTAGCAGACCGACTTTTGATTTTCGACTGAGTATTGGATAGTATGCATCCATGTGACGACGAAACATGATCGTCTGGGTTTTTTTTCTTCCTCTTGATACTAACATGCAGTTTTACCAATAAACAATCAAAGAAAGAATTAATGCCAAGTGTCCAATTTGTGGAATGTCAAGGGCAAGTCCCACTCGTAGACACGATGGGTCGCAGGTCTATTGCACATAACGAATGTAATCACATCACATTAATTATTGCGTTGGACCCCCTCATCGTTTATGCACAAATTCCGACCTTTTCTTTTTCTTTTTCTTCTTTACCTAGAACTTCTATGGCGGAATGGTCCTCGAGATTGCCTGACCACACTGCAAGGATACAAACCCATGCAACACTCCAGCCCGCACTCATGTATGGCCTTGCAATCCCAGATTACAAAGCACCACCGTCAGAGGATTTCTCATTGCCATTGCGTGGGATAAAGTCATGCTTGCGATGCAGCTCATGCACCACGAGTATTCAAAAGAATTTATTCTTAGAAAAGAAAATACCATATCCCCTCTCCAAACTAAACCGGAAAATAAAAACGATACTCTTACACAAGACAGAAGAGGGAAAAAAAATAGAGACGAACTCGCTTAAAGTATGACACACACACACAAGAAAAGAATAAAAAAAAAAGACAAGAAAACAATGCCCGTGGAATACGCAGCTCGTTAGCGGGTTGTTCGGCCCATCTTCTCCTTTTCCTGATTGAGGAGGATATTCCGCACGGCGGCCCTGTTGTTCCGACTGCCGCCCAGCTTGGGACCCTTGAGGACTTCACTTGCGCGCATTTCGCGCAGCTCTCGCTGCTGTCGTGTCGGGGGGATGGGCTTCCTGCGCTGTCGACGCAGGGCCATTTCGTCGAAGAAGCGGCGGCGGAATTCTTCGGCCATTCTGTCGTCGGCGGAGCGGCCGTCGCGGGGGCCGTTGTGGGGTCTTCGGGTGGGGATGTCGTAGACGTCCACTAGAGGGATGTGTTAGCTGACGGGCCATGGAATGGTGATAGCCAACATAAGAGAGAACAAGACGAGGAGGGGACAAGGAAGAGGAAAGAAAGAGGAAAGAAGAAGAGAGAAGAGAGAAGAGAGAAGAGAGAAGAGAGAAGAGAGAAGAGAGAAGAAAGAAAGAAAGAAGACGAAAGAAAATGAAACAGAAACGGAACGGATGACTGTCTGCATACATTTATTCTCGTGCAAAAATGCCTCGACTAATTGATCGCGCTTCATATCGTCGCTTCCACGGCGAGTTCTGCGTCTCGGCGCCGGAGGCAGCGGCCCATCGGGTTTGCGTTTGCGCGGGTCATCACTACTGGGCAGCGGTTGGGATCTGAGGTCTACTTCGACAATCTTGCCCTGTCGCGTGGGCTGTACGGCTCGCGGGCGAAGATCCGACGACGAAGAGGCTGGGTTGGCGGGGTCGGCATGCTCATCGCACGAGTTGGACGGCGGTGGCACGGCGCGGCTGGAGAGGCGGGATTCTATATACTCGGTCCTTGTATGATTAGTCTCGCTGTATGTGGTTTTTTTTTTTGTTTTTTTTTCCTTTTTCCCTTCGTCTCCGTCTTCCTATTTGACCCAAAAAAACAGATTTGATCTCGAATTGCTTGGACGCCGGAAGAGTGCTTGTTGGGTGCAGGAGAAACGCCCATCATGAACGTACATGTGTTTGTCGTTGAGCGTCGACACGAGACCCGTCTGATGCATGAACCGATCAGGAATGGCCTTTGCGACGGCAAACCTGTTGTCTTCGTCTCCGTCACCATTGCCGGGCACCCGCACGGCGTGGTCATCGGCCTGGGAGTCGGTGCTGAAGGCTACGCCGCCGAGGCGGGATTTGCGAGCCATGCGGGCGCGCAAGACGGCTGTGACGGAGGAGGACGATTCTGCCTCATCGTGGGAGGTACGCGACGGGGAGGAAGGGGGGGATTGCCGTAGTGGTTGGTGGTGGTGGTGGTGGTGGTGGTGGTGCTGCTGCTCGTCTTCTGGGCGTTGGCGAAAGTTTTTGCGGGTTTTGGTGCTGCGAAATTTGATGACCGGGGCGGGCGCGTCTTGTTGTTCTTGTTGAGGAGAGTCCATATTTTGTTTTATTAACTTTTTCAGGTGGCACTTCTCCTATGTTTGTTGGATGGCCTGATGAGTCTGTGTTGTGGTGGTTGGACACCTTACAAGGATGACGCGAGTGTCATGTGTGGTTTGAGGATGGATGAAGTGATGAAGTGGGTGACGGCCTCGAGAGGGGGCCGGGCGGAAGGCAGATTTCAAGTTTGAGAGGGGCGGTGGAGTTTGCTGTGCTACGTCGCGGAGGCGACAGGGCGGGATCCGATGGAGCTGGTCTAGCCGCTTTGGGAACGCCAGCACGCCGCACGCCGGCACGTGGGCCTGAGGCCGAACTTGGTCTAAAATTTCAAGCTGGCGGTCGCCTGCTGGATCTAGATACTTCACATCTTCGCACAGCATATTTCGCACTCGCTCTGTTCAAACCATACTGCACGGGTCCAAGGGGAGAGACAAGGTGTTTCTCAACAAAGAGTCGTCACGGCAAACACATGCTCCGCCGCGGTGTCATGAGTTTTTCAATCTGGAATCACCAGTTTTCCATCGTTCTTCCATGGCCGCTCGACCTGTTTTTACTTGTTCTTACCATTGAAACGGGCGTGTTTAATCAAAACTTTGTCTGGCACAGAGCAAAGGTGCTTATATAAGCAAACTCCCCGAATTGATAATCACTTGCGTGTACCAATGTGCGTACCTTTGCCGCGACTGCAGACCTCCGACATCGGCTTCTTGGCTCCAAGCTCAGACTGCACCTGGGTCGGTCGACATAACGTTTCTTTCGATTTCTAGGTCTTTCTCCAGCTGCCACACGCTTTACATTCAGCAGCCCAGGATGTTTCTACAGGCAACTGTTTACGCTCATGTCCAGTGTAGGTACTTAAAGCAAGTACCTCCTACTATCAGTCTTATACTATCAGTCGAATAAAGAAGAAAGGCACTAGGTACCTAGTACTTACTCCGCTTGCGGGTCCCCCGTTGAGCCACTCACGCCACGTCGATTATCCGTGCACCACGCCCTGCATTTGGTTGAGCCAATCATAAACGTCGTAATCCCAAGACAGCGTGGCGTGGAATGATTTTTTCCCCTTCTTCATTCGCCGAGGCTCTTGGAAAGGAAAGCATCACCTGTAATAATACACTGGCCAGATAACAACGCTCTTTTTTTTGTCTATCCTTGCGTGTGTTTTTTTTTTTGCTCACTTTTTCACCTCATATTTCTCTTCCCTCTTCACGTCACGACAAAAGGTGTGTAGCATTCTCTTTCCAAACCCGTCAAAAAAATCGATGGCGAGCAAAAAAGCTCACTCTGATTTTCTTTTTAGATGGCTTCCGCTACTCGTCAGTTCGCCCGCGTGGCTGCCCGAACAACGGCTCGCAATACCTTTGCTGTCGCGCCTCGCCAGGCCTTCCGCCAACAGGGCCGTCGATGGTACTCTTCTGAGCCTGCTTCTGCCCAAAAATCGTCTTCTTCCACTTGGTTGTTGTTGACTGGTGCTGCCGCCGCCGCCGGTGGTCTTGGAATCTGGTACTATACGGCCTCGGGCTCCCCCTCGGCCGCCTCGAATAAGATTGTCAACCCCACCAAGGAGGACTACCAGAAGGTGTACAACGAGATTGCTAGCCGTCTGGAGGAAAAGGATGATTATGATGATGGTAGCTTCGGTCCTGTTCTTCTGCGTCTCGCTTGGCACGCCAGTGGTACCTATGACAAGGCTACCGGCACTGGCGGTAGCAACGGTGCCACCATGCGATTTGCTCCCGAGTCTGACCACGGCGCCAATGCTGGTTTGCTTGCTGCTCGCAAATTCCTCGAACCTGTCAAGGGTGAGTATTCTGATGCCCGACTACTCCCCCTGTAAATTGAGCTCGGCGAGCTGACATTTTGCCAGAGAAATTCCCGTGGATCACCTACTCCGATCTTTGGATCCTCGGCGGTGTCGCCGCCATCCAGGAGATGCAGGGCCCCATCATTCCCTTCCGACCTGGTCGCTCGGACCGCGACGTCTCTTTCTGCACGCCCGATGGTCGTCTCCCCGACGCCACCAAGGGCAGTGACCATCTCCGCAGCATTTTCGGCCGCATGGGATTCAACGATCAGGAAATCGTGGCCCTTTCTGGCGCCCACGCTCTTGGCCGCTGCCACACGGATCGATCTGGGTTTGATGGCCCCTGGACCTTTTCCCCTACCGTCTTGACCAACGATTACTTCCGTCTCCTAGTTGAGGAGAAGTGGCAGTGGAAGAAGTGGAACGGTCCCAAGCAGGCAAGTTTTTCAAGATTCTGTTTTCTCATCCATCGCTCTCAACGTCGCTAACTTTTTTCATTATATAGTATGAGGACAAGGCCACCAAGTCTCTGATGATGCTTCCTACCGACATGGTTCTAGTGCAGGACAAGAAGTTCAAGCCCATTACCGAGAAATACGCCAAGGACAATGCTTTGTTCTTCAAGGACTTCTCCGCCGTCGTTACTAAGCTGTTTGAGCTCGGCGTTCCCTTTGCTGAGGGAACCGAGAACCAGCGATGGACCATGAAGCCCACCTGGGATGAGTCTAAATAAGTATGATGGCTCATTACCTAGCACGGCATAAAGGGCACAGAAGTGAGACCATCATAAAGGGCCATGTGTACGATTTTTTTTAAACAAAAATACAGTTACTCGCTTGGCGGGCAGTTATATCAGAATCTTTCAGATGGAAAGAGGTCTTGTTATGAGAGAGCGAAGCGTTAGTGTCAATGCGGCAGCTTTTTTACATGTACAAAAGATATTCAGAAAGAAAAAATCCCCCCCAAAAAAACGATCAAAAATGCGCATGATTTTCAAATTTTCCAGCGTCGCAAACCCTCAACATTCCCGTGTGGTGTATGCCGTCTGTGATGGGCGTAGGAGCCGCAAGACAAGGAGACAAGAAGACAGGAAGACAAGAAGGACAGGAACTATACTCGGAGACAGCGACGAGAAGAGCTTTTGTGTCCAAACTTTATTGTGGCCTAGACGACGGGTCAAAAGGAGCCGTTGGCGACAAAAGACTCTGCCATGAACTCTATCAAACTCTATTCCACGCACATGCACGGGCCAGAAGAAGCAGCACAGGAAAGGAGCCAGGAACATGACCCTTCCAAACGCCACACCCGGGACGAAGCATGCAGGGATCCCGCGCCCACGTCCCAGACTGGCCGTGTGCACAGTGCACAGTGCATGTGGACTTGGATGGATGTTGCGGACTTTGTTTTGAAACGTGGTATGGAGTCGAATTAAATGCCGCACATGGCGCATCGGAGCACGACATTGTGTGCCGCTGGTTGATTCGTCGGCCGGAGAGAGGATTGAGAGGATGATGAGGTGAGGCGAGAGGAAGGGAGAGGAAGGGAGTGGGCTTGCATGTCTGTATGATTACGTACTTTGCCTTATATGTATACATATATATATATATTATTTCACAGCCAGAGCTATTTTGTGGCGTTCTTGTCCAAGGTCGTCTTGGTTGACTTGATGAACCCGTACAAAGGCAAATATATACACAAACAAGCATCATGTAACACGTCCACGATATATATGTATGTATGTACATACACCCATATTCACATGCCATGTATATATGACGCATGTCGTATGCCAGCCTAAACGAGCCACAAGGGGCGTTTTCAGGGATCGAGCAGCTACAGGCCGGGAGGAAGAACAAAAAACTGTCCGAATCGAGGGGCCTCGTCGAACTCTCCGTCATCATATACATAACATGACCGTCCCATCATCCATGGCAGGCTTGGCGGGTGTGGAAGCGAGTGAGAACCTCCACTCTGCATTTTATTTTATATTGACTGGTCTCAATGGACGTGTCCAACAAGAACACAGCTGGCGTAGCTGGCTTGGCCCGCGGCATGGCTGGGCGTGTAGATTTCTATTCTCTCCCCCCCCCCAGGCCAAGTACATGCTGCATCCACGAAGCGAGGCACATATTGCGCATCACGTATGCCCTATGCCCCTTATCCCCCTTCTCAAGCATGCTGGCCGCGATGAGGAAAACACCGAGGCTGCTGCATGACCGCCTCGGCGCCCATGTGAGCAAGGACCCCAAGTCAAAGAGCCCGCTGCAATGAGAGTCGGGACCTCAAGCGTCCGACAATGGCGGGGCTGGGACGGGATGAAAAAGAGTCGTTGGGCTCGTTCCTGAGAGTTCGCATCGACTGGTACTTTATAAGGTAGTCGGGACGCACCGCGTGGCTCATATGGTCAGGCCGGATTCCTTGAAGCGTCCTTCCATCTGCTCCTACTTGAGAAGACATCAGGCTGTTTTGCTGGAGGTCACAAGGCCACAATCCTGACTTGACGCCTCCTACATAGCTGTAGGGCCCATTGTCTTGGTTTCTTGTCCCCTCTCGCCATGCTGCTTCTCTCTCTGTTGGGAGCGCTCGCGGCCGTCATTCCCCGGGTCGATGGCTTCCCGGCCTCCCAGTACACCGTTGTTCATAGCCTCGAGGGCGCCGTCCCGGAGGGATGGACCTTGAAGGTCGGGGACGAGGTCGACAAGACGAGCGCGCGGATGAAGCTGCGTATTTACTTGTCGCAGCCACGTATATCGGAGTTTCACGAGCTTGCGACCAAGGTTTGCTCCACGTTTTTTTTTTTTTTTTTTTTTTTTTTGGTGCTACCGCCACCACCACTACATCCTTTCTCCCACTGCTGCATCGGGTTCAAAATCTCCTTCTTATGATCAGTCTCGCCGACGCATACTGACTACATCCTCGCTGGTTGCCGCTGACAGATTGCCACTCCGGGCCACGCACTGTACGGCCAACATCTCTCCAAGGAGGATGCCGATGCGTTCTTGGCGCCTGATGCGCATTCATTGGAACTAGTTCAGGACTGGCTCGCGAGTGAGAACCTGGGCGACCGGGCCGAGTTTGACAGTGCAGCCGACTGCGTTGTCGTCGTTGCGAGCGTTGAAGAGGCTGAGAGGCTGCTGAAGACGGAGTATAGTTCATTTGGTAAGGACAGGATTGCCTCTTCTTCTTCTTCTTCTTCTTCTTCTTCTTACTATTAAAACCCTCCAGTTGATAAACAGTCCGGCCGCGCCGTCCTGCGAACTCTGCAGTACAGCGTCCCGGACATCCTGGCGAGCCACATTGACGTCATTGAGCCGACCACCTTTTTCGGCATGAAGCGCCGGGGCCTCACCGAGAATCTCTGGAATCTCTCTCCAGCCGACATCGAGGCCGCCAAGCGGAACTGCAGCTACATCACCCCGGCGTGTCTGTCCAAGCTGTACAACTATGGCCGCGCAGAGACCTACTCCAACGGTCTGATGGGCATCGCCGGCTTCATCAACGAGTCGGCCAGCCCGTCCGACCTGTCCGTCTTCATGAAGCGGGCCAGCACGCAGCACAATGCCGACCAGAGCTTCACGTGCGTGTCCGTCAACGGCGGCAGGTGCACCCCGGATGTCGGGACCGTCGAGGCGAACCTGGACGTGCAGTATGCGAGGGCCATCACGCGCAACATCCCCAACGTCTTCTACAGCACCGGCGGCGCGCCGCCCGTCATCGGCAACGTGACGGACAACGAGCCGTACCTCGAGTTCCTGCACTACTTTCTTGCCTTGCGCAACGAGGACCTGCCCAACACGCTGTCCATTTCGTACGGGGACGTGGAGTCCTCCGTGCCGCGCCGCTACGCCGCCAAGTGCTGCGATCTGTTCGCCAAGCTGGGCGCGCGGGGGGTCTCGGTCCTCGTGGCGTCGGGCGACTCGGGCGCCGCCGAGGGCGACTGCCCGAACGGTCGCTTCGAGGCCGGCTTCCCGGCCTCCTGTCCCTGGGTCACCGCCGTGGGAGGCACCGTCGGAGTGGACGCCGAGAAGGCGTGGGTTGGCTCCGGCGGAGGTTTCTCCGCTCTCTTCCCCCGGCCCGGGTACCAGTCCGGGGCCGTCAACACGTGGCTCAAGCACGACAAGACCCATGCGGGACAGACGCCCTACTTCAATGCCTCGGGCAGGGCCTATCCCGATGTGTCCGCCCTGGCAAGCACGCACCTGGTCATCTTTAAGAACAAAACCCTCGGCGTCTACGGAACGAGTGCCTCGACTCCCGTCGTTGCCGCCCTCGTGCAGCTTCTGAACAGCGACCGGATGCTGCGCAAGAAGAAGCCGCTCGGGTTCCTGAACCCCTGGATATACTACCACGCGGCGTCTGCCATGAAGGATATCAGCAACGGGGCCATTCAAGGGTGCAATAACGGCACCGGTTTTCGAGCTGTACCGGTGAGTTGTCGCCGTTTCTTCTCTTTCTTCTAGCTCCCTTCAAAACATACTAATCCACCGCTTGCACCACAGGGATGGGACCCAACGACGGGCTTCGGGACGCCCGATTTCGAAAAACTGCTCTCGATTTCGCGGGCGACGTAATTTTTTTAATTTTTTTTTTTTTTTCGTGGGGGCCACGAGCGTGCCGACGCGGGTAAAAAGGGGTGTTTGAAACGTTGTGCATTCTTCTTTTCGGGGGGGGGGGGGGGGGGGGGGGGGGGGAGGATTGCTGATTTCATGATGACACGGCTGGCGGCTGGTTTTCTTTCTTCTCCCTCTTGTCCTTTCATTCTTGATGAGAATGTCTTGTCTCCTGGGGTTTTTCTTCAGTATCATTCCGGTGGATGTGTATCACACTTCTAACCGCATATACCACTGTCGAGCACATGTGCACCGCGGCCTTGATTCATTGTACCGTCCGGACTCCGGTGATGGGATTGTTAGATGGGCATTGCTGGATATCGCGCCACGCAGCTCAGTCCAAGGGGGTGCACCGGCCCGAATGATGCCGGGTCATCGTCTGTACACAGTCTTCAACGCGCGAGCGCAATAACGCAGGTACCTGATAATTTTTGGCGCACTCCCAGGCCATGGTCCTCGCCGCTCGGCCTGGTGTGTTGTCTCGTAGGATTGAAACGCACCCGTCTGCATTGTCGCGGCCGCAGCGCCGTCCAAGGCCACGTGACCGACCTCGAGGCACCCTCCATGCGCGGGGCCGGGGCCGGGGCCGGGGCCGTCGGGGACCGGTTCGTGCAGCACTCCGCTAAGCGCATCCTTCTTCATGTCATACAGCATGTCAACGATGCATTGCAGGCCGAGCCAGGGGGGATGCCGTACCTGTAGGCTGGTGGCCCGGTAGAGAGATGTGCCAAGTCGGCTGTAGAGGCTGGCTTCCGACACGCACTTCCCCGCGACACCGAGGCCGGGACGTATCGGCGAAGCGGCCGGGCCGACGTCATGGGGAAAATGAGGTTTTGTCGAGTCATGTGTGGAAGCACTGGGTCTTTTCTTTTCCCCGTTCAAAAGCCTGGATTCTGTGGCCAACCCTTTGATGTGTTGGGTGCTCACGTCGTCCCGCCGTGCCATCAATTGCGAATCGACAACGCCGTCGAGGACACATGTCCCGATAGATCAGATGCTGATTCTCGAAAGGAACCTTGTCTTGTGGGTGTGAATGGTTGCGGGCCGCCAGATCCGCCCATGGTTCGTTCGATAGTGCCATCGCCGTCGCCATATGCATAAAGCAGGCAGGCAGTCAATTCTTGTCCATGACGGTGCGCCATCCCGTCGGTATTTTGTTGCCAGAGAAGTAGAGACTTTTTGACAAGGAGCCTCGAAGAGCAAAGCAAAAGTAACAATGAAACGACACGAAACGAAACGAAACGAGTAAAGAAAAAAAAAAGACGGAAGGAAGAGAAGAAATGAAAATAACAACAATACTCATTCCAAAACACAGAATCCAGGTCCAGTTATGGGTGTGATCCACGAGAGCCTGCAGACTTTGCAGTCGGACTGTGGAGTTTGCAGTCCCTCCTAGATTGCATAAATTGGACGCGCTAGCCATTTCCGTTAGCTAATTTTCTTAAAAAGATATAGAATTTTTATCTAAATATATAAATCTATATTCTACATAAAACCTTAAGTACTACACTAGTAGGGGCCTAAAAACATTATATAAATGCCTATAAAAGGTTTAAATACTAAGAATAAAGTCAATTCTGCTATTTTCTAGCTACTAACAATACAGTTACAAAAATTAGCTGTAAAGTGTGCATAGTGGCTAACTGTAAAGCTTGTATAGAGCTATAACGACCTTTTGCGGCGGAAATATCCCTAATTTTGTGAGGTTTTTAGTGGAAGAAAGCAATAATAATAACCTCTGCTATATAGTATTAATTCTTTAATGCTATAGAGCGCTTAGAATAATAAAAAGAGCCCTTTTTAAGCCTTATTAAGGCCTTTAGGAGTATATTAATGCTCCTAGAAGTATCTTTATATATCTTTATTATACTAGGGCATTGCTAATAGTATTGTAAGACTACTGTGATTAGGTGCTTAAGTTATTAGATACTTATTTTATTAACCTCTTTAGGATACTAAAGGATACCTTTTTAAAGCTATATGCTTAGCTTTATATTAATACTTTAGTTAGGTCTTTACGCTATTAATTAGTTAAGTAGAAAGTTATTGTATTTCTGTGGATATATGCTTATAATAAGCCTTAAAGAAACACTAGGCTCTAGTTTCTACTAAGCTAGTTATTAGTATTATAGATCTTTTATAAAATAATTAACCTAATAAGGAGATTATATACTAGATTTATTTATTAGCTAAACCCTAATGTAATCTTACTAATAGTTAAATTAAATGAGAAATTTATATAATTTAATAGTGCTATTAGTGTAATTAATAGTATATATATTCTAGCTTTTATGCCTCTTTATAGGTAGAAGAGATTTTAGTTAAAAAAGAGTAATATTTTATAAAATATGCTAGTAGTAGCAAGCTTTAAGGGATTGTTCTTATACGTACTAGTAGGCGCAGAAGGTTCTATTAATAATGCTATATTAATATATATTATATTAATAAAGGTATTTTTAATATTAGTTAATTACTTTTATCTTAGGGATGTAGGGTTTAGATTAATAATTTAAGGCTTAATTATACTTTATTTAAGAGTTTAATATTATTTATAAGATTAGAGGCTTATTGTTACGTGCTGGATGTTACACGTAAGTTGGGGGTACTTACACAATAGGTGTGGTACGTTATGAAGTCATAAAGAGAGGGAACACTTAAGTCATAGGTAGGTGGTTAAGTGTATGTATAGTTAAAGTTATCTATTTTAAGGAGAAAGGGGGAGCGGAACCCTTCTATATATAGTGGGTTCCGCTGTTATATGCAGACTATAATAGGTCCCCCCTTTACGGAAGAAAATATAGCTTATTCTAAGCTACTTAAATTAAGAAAGAAAAGAAAAGAAAGGGAAGAAAGCAAGTTTATAGTAATTTATATATAAAGTTAAGAAACTAGAAGGAAAAAGAAATAAGCTATAGGAGTCTATATATAGCTAGGTTATAGACTAACCTATAGAAGTTATGTAAATAAGGAAAAGGAATATATATAAGCAAGTTAGTATAGATATCTATATCCCCTATAGAACTGTTAAATCCTCTAAGGTTTACCTTTAGTGTACTACTATATTCTACGCTATTGCTACTCACTTTTATTGCCTAAAGATATATTGCTATTGCTAGAGGATTTATTGCTGCTAGCCGCTCTAGAGTTATTAAGGTCCACAGTGTAGCTCTAGTGTACTATTATAAAGTAGATATTTTTAGTAAGGGAATGTTAAACTATAGGGTTAGCTAGGACCCTTTTAAAGATTTCCTACCCTTTATAGTTAGCTATAGTATTAAGGGTGTATACATTAAGGGTTATTACTATAGCCTTAGCTTCTTCCTAATATTAGGCAAACTCTACGTTATTATAGAGATATACTATACTAAAGTTAAGCTCCTACTTAGTTTTAAGGGCACTTATACTATATTAATCCTTTTAGGTGTTATTAGTATAAAAGTTATAGGTTATTCTATTAGCTAGCGTTTAGATACAGGTAGTAAGTATTTAGACTTTTATAATGCTAATATAGAGAACCTTACGATATATGCTAGCGAGATGTAAGTAACGCTAAATAAAAATGCTAGTGCAGTCTCCTACTAGTCTATAATAGGTAAGGGGAATATATTTAGTGTTAGGATAGTTATAGGTCTTAGCAAGATAGATAAAGAAATTAATAAGCTACTAGGCTTATAGGATTCTAAGGAGAATAATTCTATCTTAAAGGTTTATTATGTTTTTAATACTGCTTTTAGTATAGGTCTAAAGGTTTTACCTAGTAAAAGTTTTATTAATATAAATAGTAATAGTTAAAGGGAGTTAAATAAAAGCATCTATACTAAGTTCTATAATATAGTGAATAAAAGCTATATTTAGCTTTAGTAAGCTGCTATTTATTAGGAGGCAGTGTAATCTATAGACCTTATAAAGTAGGAAGGTTCTATAGAAACTACCTTTAATAAGGTCCTTAGTAGTTATAATGCAGTATAATTTAAAAATAGAGGGTTTTTTTGTTTATTTTACGCTACCTATAGTGTTAGCACTGCAGCAAGCCTTAAAATGTATATTACCTAGCTTAGTAAAGAGGTTAAGTGTTTCTTTATAGTTTTAGTTAATTTCCTCTCTAGTAGAGAGGGTCTTTTAAGGCAGCGTTAGCATTGTATAGCTAAATATTGTGGTTTTAGTGTTAAGACTAAGGAAACCCTATATAGCTGCGTAGGGAAGACAATGGTTTTGTATAGAAAAGTAGCTATAGAAAGGATAGTAAAGAGTGTAGTAAGGTGTAGGGAAACGCTAATAATAGTAATAAAGAAAATAGAGGGAGCAACCTATAATATAAAGGCAATAACATTGTTAATTAAGAGGAGGTTGTAAAAGGGTTATAGTAAAGTAAGTTTTTTCGTGCTTAGTAGTGTACTTAGGTAGCTAGGCTACAGCCCTAGCTAAGTAAACAAAGACCCTTAGATATTGCTATATTCTATAGCCTAAGGCAGGCGCTGGCGTAGGTAAGGTTTCCTATATAAATAAAGACATGGTTTTTATAGCTTTAAAGTTAAGAATACTTACATGCCTTATTTACTACTATTATTATCTAAATATAGGTGGAATCCTATAGGGATTTCGCGTTCCTAGTAGTAGACGTTATAAATATTAAGTAATCTTACTAAACTATTATATTTCCTACTAACTCTATTCTCTTAAAGTAAGTAAGTAATATAGAAAATTAGAAACCACTTATACTTATGCAACTATTAGAATTCCTATAATAGGGAACTGCTAAAGTAATAGTATAAGAAATAATAGGAGCACTAAAACATCCTACTAAAGGGATTAATAAATTCCCTTTTTTACAGTGTAGCCTTTAAGCTGCCTATAGCGGCTGGCTAGTATTTTATACGCATAGAATACCTTAATTAGGGAGTTAGGGTCTTATCCCTAGTGCGCTTAGTGGATCTTATTATAGTGGAAGTCTTAGGGGTGCCTATAGTTTTAAGGGTTTACACCTTAGCCTTAATAGCCTTTACTTTAAACTAAAGTGATTTAATAGAGGATTTAATAGTAGAAATTAAAGCTATTATAGTAAACTTATGTTTTTTTAATATAGTAAGGCGGGATTCTATGTCTTTAATAGTCTTTACTATGGTTATAGACTTAGTAGCCTCCTTAATTCTAGCGTTAACTGTTCCTAGGGTGTTAGTTTTTATAATATTATAGATGTCTATAAGGCCTTTAATGCTATTACAGTGTTTTTTAAATATCTTACTATAGTCTGTTATAGTAGACTAGAGGGCTTCTATAGCTGTCTCCAATGCTATAATGCGTGCAAGGACCTTATTAGGTACGCCTAATAACCGCTTAGATATAGTAATAGCTACTTAGGCGCTTAGTTTAAGGATCTCTGTGAGATAGAACTTGCTAACTATCGCTAGAAGGCCGCTAAGGGTCCTATTTAAGTAGCTAAAAGCATTGCTAATGCGTTTAGTAATAATAATAGACTTTGCTAGGAGCTAGGAAGTTTAGTAATAGTTTTTATAGTTACCCCTATCTTCCTAGATAAAAACTACTATTTAGAGAGAGTTCTAAGTAGCATAAATTATAGGGAGTTCTAATTTACCTTTAGCTTAAGCTTTATTGCTTTTTATAGTAGCTGCTATAGCCTTATTGCTTTAGGCCTTAAGTCCCTTAAAAATATTAATATAATAGGCTACTACTTCTAAGTATAGCTTATAAAGGGGATTATCTTTTTTAACGCTAAATCCATTATAGCTAATTCTAGCTCCTACCCTAGTAAATTCTACGCTATAGATATAGAGAGCATCCTTAAGGGTCTAATCCTTCTTTTTAGGTCCCTGCTTGTTAGTGTATTACTATTTTATATAGTCCTTTCCTACATTAACTATAGCAATAAAATTAATATTATCTAATGCATTATAAGGTATATACGCATTGCTATTAGCTCTTATGAATTAGTAGAGGTGCTAGTGTATTAGGGTATTAGCAATACGCTTTATAGCTTCCTTAGTAGTGGTTACTAGCTTACTAGTTAGGTTTGCTAAGGATAGGCCTGCTAGGGTCTCCTTTTTAATATTATTAATATTATCTAGCTTCTAGTTAGGGTCTGCATTATCCTTATTAGGGATATTCTTGTCCGCAGCGTAGTTAGCTATAGTAGGCTAAGGCATAGCGTAGAGTATGCCTAAATTGTTACTGTCTCTGCTATAAGATTTGCTACTTTAGGTAGCTAAAGTGCTCCCTAGCTAGCTAGTTAGGATATTAGTCTTTTAGAGATAGGAATTAAATATAAGGCCTAGTGGGTTGGCTAGGTTAATATTATAGGAATCTATACTATTCTTAAGGTTTAAGGCTAACTATTTAAGGAGGATTATAGGAAGTTAATAGTAAGGAGAGGGTTTAATAAAGGCTTTAATATATAAGCATAGGGAGAAACGTAGGAGTTTGCTATATACGTCCTACTAAGCCTTCTCCTAACTTAACTTCTACTAGTTATTAGTGCAGTAATTAGTAAAACTAGTGCTAAAAGCCTTAAGTTAGTAGATTTAATATACTATAGAAAACCTTAGGGAGGTTAAGGGTTTAGATAGTATGTCTATATAGGCTAAGGAAAAATATAAATTAAGCGTAAATAACTGCTACTAAGAAGAAGGTAGTAGTGTATAAATTTTTTAAAAAGAAGAGAGATAGAAAAGTAAAGAAAAAAAAGTAAAAAAAGAAAGAGAAAGAGTATAGAAAAGAAAGGATTTTATATACCCTAATAAGGCTTTATAAAAGTAAGCTTAAGGTAAGCTCTTATAGTGTGTAGGGAGTTAGAAAATAATTAATGTTTTCCACTAGTAGGGAATTCCCTATATGCATTTATAAAATTAAACGCAGAGCTAGCATTATTAGGATTTATTAATTAGGAGGCGCTATAAGGCCTTTCTTGCAGTATTCTTTGTCCTAATTAATAGTGTTCCTTATAAGGTACTCGTTAACTATCTTAGTAGTATTAATGCGTATTTCTTCCTTAAAAATCCATTAATTATCCTTAGTAGAGTATCCCTTTTAGTAGATTAAGAAATTAATATAAGGCTTCTTACCCTTCTTTTAAAAGAATTATATATAGTAATCTTAGATCCTCTTAATTTCCTAGTAGTTTACCTCTCCTAATTTAGTTAAGTCTATTAGTAGCAGTGTTAGCTTAATTTTTCTAAAAAGGTCTTTACTTTACTATAGTTTTTAAATATAAGCTATAGAAACTATTAGATAGACCCTTAAAGTTAGTAAAAAGTTAAAGCAGAAGGAAAGAGAAGAGATTTATTCTAAAACCTTATATAGTCTAGTGCATTAGGGAGACTATTTTTTCTTAGGCCTACCTAAGAGCTTATATTCTAAGTATAGCCTAAGGTATACTATATCCCTAACGTTAATATCCACTAAGTTATGCCTAGAGTTATATTAGATTTTCACAAGCGTAGCTACTACTGTAATAGCATGCTTAGCCTCCCTTTAGTATAACTTCTAAAGCACTAAGAGGTTAGCATTATTAGAATCTATAATAGATTTATTTAGATCTATAAGAAGGTCCACTACTATAAGTAGCTTATAACTAAGTATAAGTTTATTAGGTAATTAGTTAATTAAAGCTATAGCTATGTTATTAAGGTAGTGTTAAAGTGCTAGGAGTATTAAAGGCTAAGGGATATCTAGATTAGTTATAGTGTAATACTATACTGCAATAATTATAGTTTAGTTTTTGCGCTTTACTATACTATTAGTTTATAGGTAATATACTATAGCTATAAGGAATTTTACTCTTAGCTTATAGAAAAGTATAATTTAGAGGTTAGAGATAAACTTAGGGTTTTAATTACTAATAATTTCTTATAGTAGCCCTTAGTTAGTAAGGTAGAGTCCCTTAAGTAGGAGTTTAGCCTAGATTTCTACTAAATACTCTTTATAGCTAGGGATAAGGATTATCTTCTTACTAAAGAGACAGTTTACTAGGCAAAGCAAATTATAGGTAGTGAATCCTTCTACTGCTTATATTATATTTATAAAGCTAACTTTTAGTATATTAGTAATAAAATCTAATGAAATGCTATAGAAAGGCACTAGCTTTATTTAAAGGGGTTTTATTTCTCCTAAGGCTTAAGATTAGAGAACTGCGTTTTCTCTATAGATATTACAGTGCGCTACGTAGGTATGTATTTAGCTGCTTATCTGTAGAAAGTAGATAGTAAAGAGCTCCTTAGCTATTCTCCCTACGCTAAAGTAGTAAGTATTATTATAAGTAAGCTAGAGGAGAGCTTTTATATAGTTTTAAGGGATATAAAGTTAGTGCAATCCTTCTAAATTATAGTAGTAAAGAAGTCTATTGTTTTAAAGGTTCTAGCTATATAAGGGAATTTATAGTTAGTTCTAATTAGCTTAGCATTGCCTCTCCCTATATATAGTAATACCCTTAATAATTTAGCTATACTTTATATTATGCTAATACCCTATTATAATAGAATCCTTTAGGTTATTATTTATAATAGTAAATGCTATAGATTCCTCTCTAAAGTATATATAAGCATTAAGTTTATTAAATTTGCTATAGTTAGCTACTTCCCTATAGCTAACATTAATAGGCAAGCAAGAGAGTGCGTTAGAAACTATATTTAAAGTGCTAGGAATGTGAATAATATAGATTTTAAACTACGAGAGATAATTTACAACCTTAGTAAGCTTAAGGTTAGCTTTATTAAGATCTATTGTTATAAGCAAGGTATACTAGATAATTCCCTTCGCTAGTAAGTGATTAGTAATAATATTTATAGGTAATAAGTTAGATTAGGCTATTTTCCTTAGCTTCCTTATCCTCTATATAATAGTAGCGACCTTTGCTTTTATTAAGCTATACTTTTTTTTAATAGCTAAGGTTAGCTAGGAGAGGAATAAGATAGGGTAGAGTTTATTACTACTAATATCTTTCCTAGGAATGCTAGTGCTATTCTAGTTAACTACTAATTAAAAAGTATATAGGCTAAAACCCTTCTTATATATATTAACCTTAAAGAAAAGAGGCCTTTTAGGGTTATAATATTAAAGTAGAATCTTAGTGTATAAGAGTTCCTAAATTGCCTTAAAGGATGCAATTTCCTACTTAAAGGGTGTGAAACTTACCTGCTAAGCTATGTGTTTTTGTGCTTACTTAAATAACCTAACTAAAAGCTTATTTTTTTTATAAAGATTCTAAAGTATTTTAGTCTTCCTATCCTATAGGGGTTTAATATATAGGTTAAACTAGGGGACCCCTATATAGAGGAATCTAGCTATCCCTATAAAGGTTTCGAGGCTTAAAAGCATAGTAGGTATCTAAAGGTTCTTAAATGCCTTAATATAGTTACTAGTGTTAGTAATACCCTCTATATTTATAATAAAACCTAAGAGTTAAATTAATAAATAGCTAATAAATAACTTCTTAGCTATAATATATAGGCAGCATTTCTTAAGGATTTTAAATATAATCTTAAGGTAGGCTAGATACTCTTTAAGGGTATTAGAGAAAATTATAATATTATTAATATATACTTATATAAAGGCATAGTGTTTGTAAAATTACTTGTCTATAAAGCGCTAAGTATATGCTAGGGAATTCTTATATCTTTATATTATAATATAGAATACTTTAATTCCTCTTTTAGAGATAATAGCTATTTTATTGCAGTGTTTACGCTATACTAGGAGTTAGTTAAAGAAACTAGAGGCATTAAGGAGGGATATCTAATACTTTCTACGTGTATCCTTTATAATATCCCCTTAGTTAGGTAAAGGGTATATGTTTAGGATAGTAATACTATTTATAGGCCTTATATTAATTACTACCCTCCCTTTATATTCTTTCCTAGTGTTACATTAGATAAGAAAGTTAGGGTAAGGGCACAGTGCCTTTTCTCCTACCCTAAGGTAGAATACCTTACTAGCTTTATGCTTTTTATTAAAGATTTTATAGAATTTCTTAAAATCCTTCCTACCTAAGTAATATACTTATAAGGGTTTTAGTTAATTTTACTAGCCGTTAATAAAATCAATATGCATTTGCTCCTCCTTAGGCATTAGCACTACCCTTTAGTTATAGTAAACATTATATTTATTTATAAGTTTAATAAGTTTTTCTACAGCTACTAGGTTAAGATTTGTAATTTTAACGCTAAATTTGTTTATAATAAATAGGATGTTATTAGGGTATATAATGCTATACAAAGGGACGCTGCTGTTAACTACCCTAGGGTTAAGGTTATTAGCTATATCCTTGTTGTCTCCCTTAGCCTTAGAAGGGAAGATATCCTTTAGTGCTACTAGCTCTTTATAGCTCTATGGGATATTAATATTACAACTATAGAAAGTGGAGAAAGTCTTAATATTATCTATGGTAAAGTGGGAGTCTACTACGTCTAGGCCTTAAAGGTTCCCTAGCCTTTAGTTAGGCTTAATATAAATTAGGAGGTCTATAAAGTTATAGATTAGCAAGTATTTTACCTACCTATAATCCATAATACTATTAAAAATTTAGCGGTTCTTTAAGATAAAATGATAGATACTAGTGGCCTTATACGCTGTATAGTCCTTCTAGAAAACCAGCACTGATTTTAAGCTATGCGGCAGCATAGTAATGTAGTGTGTTGCAACAACCCTCCTAGTTAGGACTATATTAGTAGGGCGGAAAATATAGCTAGGCATAGTTATGTTATATATAGATTAGAAAACAACCCTAGGGTTAACGAAGTTAATTTTAATGCTGTAATTATGCATAAAATCTATGCTAATTAATAATTTTAGTGTAAGTTTCTCTATTACGTTAGCGGTTACAGTAAAGTGACTAGACACTAACTTTCCTCTAGCTTTGCCCTTAATATAGAAGTTAAAGGTAGCGGTTTCTATAATATAAAAGAAGGAATTCATACTATTTATAGGTTTAGGCTTTTAGGTTTCCTATTAAATATTACAACTATTCTATTAAAGCTACTCCTTATTAACTAGTATTAATAAGGTTTCTATATTAAGGCAGATCTTATAGTCCTGCCCTTAGTTATTAAAGCGAAGGTTTACCTTAAGATAGGTAGTTGCCTTTCTTTTTCCAGTGATTTCTAACTAACGCAGCTATGTAATAGCTTTAATAACCTAACTATTAGTTAGTCCTTTAGATGCTATAATTTTTTTATAGCGTATAATAAGGGGAGATGTAGGTTTTTCTACATAGAAAGCGTTTATAAAGTTAGATTTATCCTTATTAGAGTTGCTTTTAATAACTCCCTCCTTAACTATATAGTATCCTAATAACGCTAGGTAGGACTCTTTAGCTTCTGCATTTAAGTTATTCACTATAACTATATAGTTTATATTATTACTATCCTTAAGCGCCCACTTTTTATAGAATTAGGGTTAATAGCCTTTGCAGTTATATTAAGAGTGCCTAAAAGAGTTATAGCAATAGGTTTTAGCTTCCTTACGTTGCTTAGGGGCGTCTAACTCCCTAGCGTAGGAGGTAGCCGCTAGTGCGCCTCTATTAGAATCCTTAGGGGACTACTATAGGGCCCCTTTACAACCTTTATAGGAATAACTATAGTTAGGTTAAAAAGGGTATAATTAGCCTTATAGTTAGTGGTTTCTATGTTTATATCTATTGCTAGATCTACAATACCTTTCACGGCTCTGTAAGTATTAGTAGTAACTACCCTATTAGCATTAAGGTGGACTATAGCTACTTCTACAATAGCCGTTGCACTAAAGGGGTCTATTCTAGTAAGCATTAACGCTATGTTAAGG
The DNA here is from genome assembly GCA_018360225.1 of Claviceps pusilla. Taxonomy (NCBI): domain Eukaryota; kingdom Fungi; phylum Ascomycota; class Sordariomycetes; order Hypocreales; family Clavicipitaceae; genus Claviceps; species Claviceps pusilla. The sequence continues at coordinate 4,051 of SRPW01000350.1, read as the reverse complement.
GGGATCCTTAGCTATAGAGTCTAAGTCCTCTGTAAGGAGGTAAGCAGAAGACTAGATCTTATTCTTCTTAGCTCTACAGTAGGTTTTATTACCTAAGATAAAGTCTCTTAGGTCCTATCTTTTGCCTTCTACTAAATCAATATACATATTATAGCGGTTTAATTCTACTAGTTAGGGACAGATTTAGTAAAGTTCTGCGTAAAGCTTATAGTAAAGGTATGTAAAGAGCTAAAGATTAGTGGATTCCTTATTAGCTTTAGTATAAAAGAAAATCTTAGCTATAAACTTATATAGTAATATTTTAGATAATACATTATCCCTAGTAAATTTAGCTTAATTAAGCTATGCTATAGCGTCTTAGATCTTAACGCTAAATTCCTTCTTAACTATAGCAAATACTAACTTAAGGTTACAGAAAATCACAGCCCTTTCTATATTATTAAGGTATTAATAGTACTATATATAGGCAGCGCTGTAGAAGAGGTACTATACTTAGTGTTTAATTTGTTCATAGTGGTTAGGACTAGTATAACTATAGTGGTCCCTAACCGCCTAGATCTAAAGGTCTATATCTATAAAGATAGTGGATTTACCCTTATGCTTAATAGCCTTGCTATTAATATTATCTAGATCTATCTTAGGGTTAAGATACCTAATGTCGCTAAGCTTCTATAAGGGTTCCATTAAATAATCTGTTATTAGAGGGGCTCGGACTGCAGGATCCTCATAAGGGTCCTTATCCTTAGGTTACCATTCTGTGGGTATGAATAATAGTTCCTAAGCGCGCATAGCGTTCCTTAGGTGCGGCTTATTATAGAGTAGGGGGTTATATAAAGCCTTATAAAATTCCCTATTTACTAAGTATCCCCTAAGCTAAGAGGTTTTAGCGTAGTAAGCATTAAGGGTTATTATATAAGCTGGTTATGCTTACATGCCTATTGTTCTAAAGGATACTGTAAGACGCTGTGTGTCTAAGGTTAGAGCCTACCCTAAGGTAAATAAAGGGTGTTAGGCTAGTTCTATGGTTTACTAGTAAGGTTTAGCTAATCTAGAGGCTTCTAAGGCAGCGGTTAAGCGAGTCACTGCTTTGCTAATTTCCTTTGCGCTACTGTAGTGGATTTTATTAAGGGCAGCCTCTTACTAGTTATATATATTAGTAAGAAATTACTAAAATTTATTATATATATTAGGCTTATACTATTGCCTCTAAGTTTCCATTACCTATAGAGGGGGTATACATTCTACCTAACTATTAAGGGAGTGGGAGATTATCTTATTTTAGTTAATTCCTATAAGATTTAATAGTGCTCCTAAAAGAGGATTTAGTGTGCTAGAAGTTATATAAAAGTGGATTCTTATTTCTAGGATAGTTTTCTAGTAAGAGCTAGCGCTAATATAGTCCCTTTCCTATAAGGAGGCGTTATTTTCCTTAGTATAAAACAAAATATTTAGGGTCTCTAAAGGTCCTCTAATTCCTACGCTTGCTAAGTCTCCTATTAATTTATTCTCTAGAACGCTAAATATACCTATAATATTAGTGTTTTCCCTGCATTTTAAGCTGTTCTCTAGCGTAGTAGTGTTGTTCTCTAGTGCTGGATTTGCTTATTTAAAGAGGTATTCTAGCCTAGCTCTATAGATAATATCTTTCACTATTTTCCACTTAGCGTTAACTATAGTAAAATCTATAGGGTTTTAATAAATAGGTCTTTTAATAGCTAGGGGCTCTAGGTAGATCTAGAGGTTACTATTAATATATTAATATCTAGCGAGAGTTTAAAGGTTCTTAACGTCTTCTTGTAATAGAAGTAGTCTCTTTCTATTCTTAAGGTTAGGGAAGTCTTAGTAGAAAGCCTAAAAATAGTGGATTTGCTATAGTTAGTTTTTTATAATAGAGCTAGTAATTAGAGAATTTAGGCTAATAGGTAGGCTTTACTAGTTTTCTCCTATTATTAATATAAGGTTTATGGTTTTCGTCATTAGCTCTTATATAGCAAATAGGCATATAAAAGAAACAGTAATTGCTACCACTTATTACATGCTAGATATTACATATAAGTTAGGGGTACTTACATAATAGGTGTAGTACGTTATAAAGTTATAAAGAGAGGGAACACTTAAGTCACAGGTAGGTGGTCGAGTGTATGTATGGTTGAAGTTGTCCATTCCAAGGAGAAAGGGGGAGCGGAACCCTCCTATACGTGGTGGGTTCCGCCGTTATGTGCAGACCGTAACACTTATAGGTTAGCTTCTAGGAAATAAAAAAGAGCTCTTTAATTATTAGCACTTATAGTTATAAATAGTAGTTAAGCAGGTTTTTAGTTAGTGTAAGCGAAAGTAGAAGATAATTTACTATAGTGCTGCTAAGTATTTATTCCTTAACTAAGTAAAGTTAGTATATACTATTACTATATTATTGAATTTTATTAAATTAAATAGGAAGGAACCTTATAAGTTTAAAGTAGAAGAAATAGTAGCATTAGATAAGGATAAGCGAGAGGCTCTTAAAGCAGCTACTATATATGCCTTAATGGTTTTACATTACTTAATAGCGAAAAAAGTTTGTAATAAAATTATAAAATAGCTATAGAAGGCATATATATAATAGAAATAATAAGATTTTAATAGATTTAATGTTATATATATATTTTTTTAAGCTAAAAAGATACTATAAAGAAGGTTATTAAAGAAGGAAGAAAAGTGAAGCTATATATATATCTATAGAATTTCTTAATATCCTAAAACCCTCTTTAATAATCTAGTAAGGCAGCTAAATTTTAAAGATAGTCTTAATAAGTACTATCTTAGCTTCCTTAGACTCTAAGGAGTTCTAAATTAAGGGATTTATTTTATTCTCTTTTAACTATAATATAACTCTTATTATAGTTTAAATCCTAAACTTTGCGAAGAGTAATTAGCAGTCTTTACTTACCTTCTCTATCTTATCTACATATAGAGATCTTACCTAGTAAATTATATACCCTTTTAGGCCCTTATCCCTTAGCCTAAATATATTAAATATAACTTATAAGAGCTTAGATAACTATGCTATAATTTGCTTTTATTATAAACTTCTAAATAACTAATTTAGCGCGCTATTACTAGGCAATGGCGTTATAGGGGGGTTCTATAAGCTATTAGCCGCTGGCCTAGTTATATTTAAATGCAGCTAACTAGGGGTTATGTTATTATTTGCCTTTCTATAAGAGGGATAAGGAGGTAAATTGTTATCCTTTACTAAGATATCTTTATTTAGTATAGTAAGATCCTTATTCTTATTATTCTAGGGGTCTTTAGGCTCTTTCTCCTGTCTTTATTACTTTTTTTTTAAAGAATTATTATCTCCTTCTACTTTATCTTTATTTATAGCTTTAGTAGTAGCAGTAGTAGTAAAACCCTAGTTATTATTAGTATTAATAATAGTATCCCTAGCTAAAAGGTTAGTAAAAAAGATCTCTAACTACTTTAATAGTGTAATACTCTTACTTATAGGTAAAGGCTTAGTTATTAAGTAATTTCTAAAATGTTTATATATAGAAGCAATATTCTAGGCATTCTGCTAGCTTATCTAAAGCATTCTAGTCTTCTTATTATATATAGTGCTAAATAAACCCTCTATAGCACAAAAAGCTTATTAAAAACCCTTAAAATATAGAAAGTAATTCTTAAGAACCTTTATATTCTATTAATAATAAGGGAATTCGCTATTAAAGGTTAGAATAAAGGTCTTAAAGACATCTCTTATAATATTTATCTTATTATTATTAAGCTATTAATCCTACTAAGCTTTAAGCAATAACTTAAGAAAGAGGATTATCTCTTCTAGGGTCTATTAAATAACTAACTAAAACAGTAAAGGTTATGGTATAGTATAGAATATACCTCTTATAAGTAGTAAATAACAAGATAATTCTAGTATACCTTATTTATAAAGGCAAGGAAAATTTAATAATATAGTTATATAGAAATTTAGCTAGAAAGGCGGTCAAGAAACGCCACATACACTAAAAATGCAACGCAGGGACGGTACAAAGTAGGTGCCCCATAGTGATCC
>SRPW01000349.1:0-24511 GCA_018360225.1 Claviceps pusilla | reverse complement strand
TTAGTAAGGAAACTTATAGTGCTAAGTTCCTTATTATTCTAGTTAGAATCTTTAGCGTAATTTAGGATAAGTAGGTGCTTTCTAGGTCTTCTGCGTCCTTGTTATAGTGGTTCTTATGGTAATTAACCCTTATTTATATTAGTATTCTCTATGTTATTTTCCTTGTCTTTATTATTAATTTCTTCTATATTTATAGGCTCTTCTATGTCATAGTAGTATGGCTTTACTACTATTAAGCGGAATTTTATGGGTCTATAGGGTAATTCTATAGTATAGGTCTTGCAATTAAATAATAGTAATCTATAAGGACTATGCTAACCTTCTTTCTTACACTAAATGTGGACTTCTGATTGTAGCGGCAGCGAGTGTAATAGAAGGGTATTTAGACTATTCCACGTATTAAGGGCGTTAGAGACTTGCCTTTATATAAGGTAATGCTAAGCTTTATTAGTAGCTTTCTACAGTAAAGTAGCTCTTTACACTACTAAAAGACTTAGGGGGGAATTATATAACATCTATAGATATGCCCTAAATATAAGCAAAGTTAGCATAAGGCTGTTAGGTCTAGTAGAGTTATTAATAGCTTTAATAGCCATTTATAGTCTCTAGGAAGGGCTAAGAAGGTCTCCTACCTTATTCTTAATAATATTATATACTCTTCGGAGGGGGGCATAATATCTCTCAACCTTTCTAATGCTATAGTGTGCCTTAATAGGAACCTCTTCCGTATTAATAGCTATTTAACGTGCAATATACTAGAATTCTATAGAAGCAAAGTTCTTTCTAGCATTATAAATAATGTTATCTAGGGGACCTAAATAAGTATCAATCTAGCACTCTTTTAATGCATTTTATACATTTTAGGCCTTTTGCTTCTAGGGCTTAAGGAAGCGTGCAGCTTAGAATACAGTCGCTATATTAATAATATATAGCATAGGTTTATTGTTAATTTAGAGGATATTAACAATAATCTTATAGTTAAAGTCTATATTATCTTTTAGTGTAAACTTAAATTATCCTAGGGCTTTGCTATAAAGTTAGTATTAATAGCATTTATAGGAGAGTCTCTTAATAATCCCACTAGTCACTAATTCACTAGCTCTTTACAGTAGCTTTATAAGTCTAGCAACTAAAGAATAGCTAAAACGTTGGTATAATTAACGTATTTTAGCCTCTAAGAGGTAGAAGGCAGCAGCTTTATTAAGCTATAGAATCCACTAAGGGTGTCCTTATTTTTATATAATTAGGACCTTCTTTATGCCTTAAATTAGCATATTCTTAAGGTTATTAAGCTTTATATTTATCTAATCTATATTAGAAATATAGAATAGAAAGGGAGTAGCTATGTTAAGAACGTAGAATTTAATAGTACTAAAGGTGGTAGGAATGTGTAAGATTCCTAAAGAAATCGCTAAACCTACGCTAAAGTTAACTGTGTGTTAGCTAGTAGGCTCGATCTTTAGATGCAGCATAATCCTTTATAAAGCCGTGGCTTGTAGTGCTTCTACTATAGAAATCCCTACTGCTCCTATATCTAGCATAATTCTATGGAAAATATTACTAGAATATCAGTTATCTAAGATAAAGCAATCTATCTTAGGGGTTTCCTCCTATGTTGCAGGGGTTGTGCTAGACAATTTATAAGCAGTTACATTGTTCTTAAGCGTGCGTAAAAGGGATTAGGCTTAAGAAGAGGTTAATTTCTTATAGAAATTTATCTAATTAGATAGTTTAGATAGATTTAGTAGCAAATGCATAAGAAATTATATAAATGTTAGCTTAGGGGTTGTGGTATTACTTGTTAGTGCAGTGATATAGGCGTTTAATGCCTCCTAAGCCGGGTACTCATCTTCCTTAGTGTTAGTTACCTTAGGTTTTCCCTTATATTTAAAAAGAAACGCATTAAAGCTACGTTTAGAGGGAATTCCTTTATGGTTCTTACTCTTCCACTAAGAATCCTTAGCTTTCTACTATTCCTGTTTTATATAGGATGTTAACCAACATCCTACTTATTAACATACAAAACATTTGCATAGAAAGCGCGATTTTTATAGTAATTAGCCACTAGGGCGCTGATTAAATAGTCGTTCGTATCGCTAATTAGTAAACATTGTTTTGTTATTATCTTCCGTTACATTTAGTGTGGAAGATAGCTATTGCAATGTTTTAATTAATTTGTTAGTGCGCAAGCATTTATAGAGGTCTCTAATAACTCCTTTATAGGTCGGAGCGAGGTTAAATACAGTAAGCTTGCATTTAAGAACACTACTAACAGCAGCAATAAGCTATTGCTAGAGCTCTATATTTACTATAGAAGCATTAAAGATTTTACAATAGATATAGCGAAGTTATTCTAGCATTTAGTTAAGGCATTAGAGCTTAGTCTTCTTAGGGTTATTAGTAATAACCTTCTAAAGGGAAATGCCGTTCTATTTAATGCAATAGAACTACTAATTGCTCTTAGTTTCGAAGTAATTCCTAACAGTATTAGCGAGGTTATAGATTGTTAATCCTTTTCCAGTGAGTTTGTTAAGATAGTAGGTAAGAGCATCCTCTTTTAGCATAATTGGAAAAGCTCTTGCCTATAATGTCTACAGAACGTCATTTTATATACATTAATCTTTAAAGATATTTATCTTTAGAACAATAAAGTTATACAGTTTCCCGCTGTATTTCTCGTTAATTATGTAGCTTTTATTAATTTCTCTAAGAATGCAGCGGATTTAGTTAGGGGTTAGGTTTGTTAGTAGCGTTAACCCCTTTAGTGGTTTTACCTAGGCTTTCTGTATTAGTAAGTCTAGTGACTTAGATTCCTTATAAATCTGTTAATTAATTGATTAGGAATCATTAATAATGCTTCTTGCTTATAGGGGAATAGGAATTTGCGGTTAGTATTGTGTAGATTGACCAGGGAACCAGCGTTTAATCTGCTCTTCCGATGCGTTAATAAGAGCAGTAAGAGAAGTGGCGTATTGCAAACCTCTTATTAATGAAATTAGTATACTATTAGTAAGAAGAAAATTCTATAAGTCCTTTCGCAATGTTATTAGAATTTGTTGAAAATCGTTAGCAGTCTAACCTTTAAAGTCTTTATAGAGAGCATTAAAGAGTTAGAGGTTTTTCCACTTTAAAATGTTATACTAGTAGAGGACAAAAGCAGCTTAATTATTAACATATTGCTAATCCTTACGTTTTTCTAGTATGTTATCCTAGCATACTTTCCATTCTAAGGTAAGAATATCTATATATTTATGTATAATCTTAGGGAGGGAATTTAGTAACACTTGTAATAAAGCGGTATTAGGGGCACTTTATGTGAGATTCCTTAACAAATCTTAGAATTCCTCATTACTTCTGTGTAAAGACATCCTTATAATTAGATATTCTATGTGGTTTTCAACTAGCTTTAGTCAAGATTTAGCGTTCTAGTCTTATAATCCCTATACGAGCTTTAGTATAATAAAGGGTCGGTTAGTAAGATAAATAAGGGTTTTCCTATAGATAACAGTATAAATTACAAAGAATTCTATATTCTAGAAGGTTAATACTAGCTAAACTAGCAAAGGAATCTATTTCTATTACAAGAAAGCTATGTTTCTAGAAGTCTAATACTAGCTAAACTAGCGAAGGAATCTATCTTCTTTTAGCATAAATTCTCCCTATAAGCGCAATAGGAGTTCTATCTCTTCTAAGTGAATCCTTACGAATCTATAGGATAATGTATCCTAAGGATAGATACAACCCACTAATCAGTGTTAGTATTCCTTAGGATACTAGTGATTCTCTAAGGAATACTAGGTGGATCTAAGACTCAGTAACATAATATAGGGTTAAGGAAAGTATTCGCAAAAAGGTCTAATTCTATCCTAATTAGTGCTATCGAAAGGGGCATTTTATAGCTAGCGTTAAGGCCACGAAAATGCCGTCGGATTCCGCGGTGAAAACTCTGCACACACGCAGACCAATCAGAAGAGTCGGATTCCGCGGCTAATGTGGCCGCGAATCCGGCTCTTCCCGGCTGTGCCACGTTGTCATAGAATGCAGCAATTCCAACAGTAATAATATTATTAATTAAAAGAAGGTTATAAAAGAGTTATAATAAAGTAAGTTTTTTTATACTTAGTAGTATACTTAGGTAGCTAAGCTATAGCCCTAGCTAAGTAAATAAAAACCCCTAAATATTATTATTTTCTATAACCTAAGGTAAGCGCTAGTATAAATAAGGTTTTTTATATAAATAAAGATATAGTTTTTATAGCTTAAAGTTAAGAATACTTATATACCTTATTTACTACTATTATTATTTAAATATAGGTAGAATTCTATAGAGATTTTATATTCCTAATAGTAAACATTATAAATATTAAGTAATTCTACTAAATTATTATATTTTCTACTAACTTTATTCTTTTAAAATAAGTAAGTAATATAGAAAATTAAAAACTACTTATATTTATATAACTACTAGAATTCCTATAATAAAGTATTACTAAAATAGTAATATAAAAAATAATAAAAGTATTAGAATATCTTACTAAAGGGATTAATAAAATCTCTCTTTTATAGTATAGTCTTTAAGCTACTTATAGTAGCTAGCTAGTATTTACTATATATAAAATACCTTAACTAAGAAGTTAAGGTCTTATCCCTAATATACTTAGTGGATCTTATTATAATAAAAGTCTTAAAAGTACCTATAGTTTTAATAGTTTATACCTTAGCCTTAATAGCCTTTACTTTAAATTAAAGTAATTTAATAAAGGATTTAATAGTAAAAATTAAAGCTATTATACTAGACTTATACTTTTTTAATATAATAAGGTAGGATTCTATATCTTTAATAGCCTTTACTATAGTTATAAACTTAGTAGCCTTTATAATTTTAATATTAACTATTCCTAAGGTATTAGTTTTTATAATATTATAAATATCTATAAAGCCTTTAATACTATTATAGTGTTTTTTAAATATCTTACTATAGTTTATTATAATAAACTAAAAGGCTTCTATAGCTATCTCTAATACTATAATATATATAAGAACCTTATTATATATACCTAATAACTGCTTAAATATAGTAATAGCTATTTAGGCACTTAGCTTAAGGATCTTTATAAGATAGGACTTACTAACTATTATAAAAAGGCTACTAAAGGTCTTATTTAGGTAGCTAAAAGCATTATTAATATATTTAGTAATAATAATAAACTTTACTAGGAGCTAGAAGGTTTAATAATAGTTTTTATAGTTACCTCTATTTTTTTAAATAAAAACTACTATTTAAAGGGAGTTTTAAATAATATAAATTATAAAGAGTTTTAATTTACCTTTAGCTTAAGCTTTATTACCTTTTATAGTAGCTACTATAGCTTTATTACTTTAGGTATTAAGTTCCTTAAAAATATTAATATAGTAAGCTATTACTTTTAAGTATAGTGTATATAGGGGATTATCTTTTTTAATACTAAAACTATTATAGCTAATGCTAGCTTTAGCCCTAGTAAATTCTATACTATAGATATAAAAAGCATCCTTAAGGGTCTAATCTTTTTTCTTAAGTCTTTACTTATTAGTATATTATTACTTTATATAGTTCTTTTCTATATTAACTATAGTAATAAAGTTAATATTATTTAATGCATTATAGGGTATATATAGATTGCTATTAGCTTTTATAAATTAGCAGAGGTACTAGTGTATTATAGAATTAGTAATATACCTTACTACTTTCTTAGTAGTAGTTACTAGCTTATTAGTTAAGTTTATTAAGGATAGGCTTATTAAGGTCTTCTTTTTAATATTAATAGTATTGTTTAGCCTCTAGTTAGGGTCTATATTATCCTTATTAAAAATATCCTTATCTATATTATAGTTAGCTATAATAAGCTAAGGTATAGTATAAAGTATGCCTAAGGAGCTACTATCTCTACTATAAGATTTACTGCCTTAGGTAGCTAAAGTACTCCTTAACTAGCTAGTTAAGATATTAGTTTTCTAAAGATAGAAATTAAATATAAAACCTAGTAGGTTAGCTAGGTTAATATTATAGGAATCTATACTGCTTTTAAGGTTAAAGGCTAACTATTTTAAAAGAATTATAGAAAGTTAGTAGTAAGGAGGGGGTTTAATAAAGGCTTTAATATATAAGTATAGAAAGAAATATAGGAGTTTACTATATATATCTTACTAAGCCTTCTCTTAGCTTAACTTCTACTAAGGTTTAATATAATAATTAGTAAAACTAATATAAATTACCTTAAGTTAGTGGATTTAATATACTATAAAAAGCTTTAAAAAGGTTAAGAGTTTAGATAATATATTTATATAGGCTAAGGAAAAGTATAACTTAAGTATAAATAACTACTATAAGGAAAAAGGTAGTAGTATATAGATTTTAAAAAAAAAGAGAAATAAAAAAGTAAAGAAAAAAAGGTAAAGAAAAAGGGTAAAGAAATATAGAAAAAAAAGGATTTTATATACCTTAATAGGGCTTTTATAAAAGTAAGCTTAAGGTAAGCTCTTATAGTATATAGAGAGTTAGAAAATAATTAATATTTTTTACTAATAGGGAATTCCCTATATATATTTATAAAATTAAATATAAAGCTAGTATTATTAGGATATATTAATTAAAAGGCGCTATAAAGCCTTTTTTATAGTATTCCTTATCCTAATTAATAACATTCTTTATAAGGTACTTATTAACTATTTTAGTAGCATTAATATATATTTCTTCCTTAGAAATTTACTAATTATCCTTAGTAAAGTATCCCTTTTAGTAAACTAAAAAGTTAATATAAGGCTTCTTACCCTTTTTTTAAAAGAATTATATATAATAATTTTAAATTCTCTTAATTTCCTAGTAGTTTACTTTACTTAATTTAGTTAAATATATTAGTAGTAGTATTAGTTTAATTCTTTTAAAAGGGTCTTTACTTTATTATAGTTTTTAAATATAAGCTATAAAAACTACTAAATAAACCTTTAATATTAGTAAAAAATTAAGGTAAAAAGAGAGAGAAGAAATTTATTTTAAGACTTTATATAGTCTAGTATACTAGGGAGACTATTTCTTTTTAGGCCTACCTAGGAGTGTATATCCTAAGTATAGCCTAAGGTATACTATATCTCTAATATTAATATTTACTAAGTTATACTTAAAGTTATATTAAATTTTTATAAGCATAGCTACTATTATAATAGTATACTTAGCCTCCCTTTAATATAACTTTTAAAGTATTAAAAGGTTAGTATTATTAGAATCTATAATAGATTTATTTAAATTTATAAAAAGGTTTATTACTATAAGTAGCTTATAGCTAAGTATAAGTTTACTAAGTAATTAGTTAATTAAAGCTATAGCTATATTATTAAGGTAATATTAAAGTGCTAGAAGTATTAAAGGCTAAGGGATATCTAGATTAGTTATAGTATAATACTATATTATAATAATTATAGTCTAGTTTTTATGCTTAGCTATACTATTAGTTTATAGGTAATATATTATAGCTATAAAGAATTTTACTTCTAGCTTATAAAAAAGTATAGTTTAAAGGTTAAAAATAAACTTAAGGTTTTAATTACTAATAATTTCTTATAGTAGCCCCTAGTTAGTAAGGTAAAGTTCTTTAAGTAGAAGTTTAGCTTAAATTTCTACTAAATACTTCTTATAGCTAAAAATAAGAATTATTTTTTTATTAAAGAAATAGTTTACTAAGTAAAGTAAATTATAAGTAATAAATTCTTTTACTGCCTATATTATATTTATAAAGCTAACTTCTAGTATATTAATAATAAAATTTAATAAAATACTATAGAAAGGCACTAGCTTTATTTAAAGGGGTTTTATTTCTTTTAAAGCTTAAGATTAAAGGACTATATTCTCTCTATAGATATTATAGTGTGCTATATAGGTGTATATTTAGCTACTTATCTATAAAAAGTAAATAGTAAAGAGCTCTTTAGCTATTCTCTTTATACTAAAGTAGTAAGTATTATTATAAGTTAGTTAGAGAAGAGTTTTTATATAGTTTTAAGGAATATATAGTTAGTATAATTCTTTTAAATTATAATAGTAAAGAAGTTTATTATTTTAAAGGTCCTAGCTATATAGGGGAACTTATAGTTAGTTTTAATTAGCTTAGTATTACCTCTCTTTATATATAGTAATACCCTTAATAATTTAGCTATACTTTATATTATACTAATACCCTACTATAATAAAATTCTTTAAATTATTATTTATAATAGTAAATATTATAAATTTCTCTTTAAAGTATATATAAGTATTAAGTTTATTAAATTTACTATAGTTAGCTATTTCCCTATAGCTAATATCAATAGGTAAGTAAAAGAGTATATTAAAAATTATATTTAAAGTGCTAAGGATATAGATAATATAGATTTTAAACTATAAAAGATAATTTATAACTTTAGTAAGCTTAAGGTTAGCTTTATTAAGATTTATTATTATAAATAAGGTATATTAAATAATGCCCTTTACTAGTAAGTAATTAGTAATAATATTTATAGCTAATAAGTTAAATTAAGCTATTTTTCTTAGCTTCCTTATCCTTTATATAATAGTAGTAATCTTTACTTCTATTAAGCTATACCTTTTCTTAATAACTAAGGTTAGCTAAAAAAGGAATAAAATAGAGTAGAGTTTATTATTACTAATATCCTTCCTAGAAATACTAATGCTATTTTAGTTAACTACTAATTAAAAAGTCTATAAGCTAAAACCCTTTTTATATATATTAACTTTAAAGAAAAGAGGCCTTTTAGAGTTATAATACTAAAGTAGAATCTTAGTATATAAAAGTTTTTAAATTACCTTAAAGGATATAATTTCTTACTTAAAAAGTATAAAACTTATTTACTAAGCTATATATTTTTATACCTACTTAAATAACTTAATAAAGAGCTTATTTTTTTAATAAAGATTCTAAAGTATTTTAGTCTTCCTATTTTATAGGGGTTTAATATATAGATTAAACTAAAGGATCCTTATATAGAGAAATTTAGCTATCTCTATAAAGGTTTTAAGGCTTAAAAGTATAGTAGGCATTTAAAGGTTCTTAAATGCTTTAATATAGTTATTAATATTAGTAATGCCTTTTATATTTATAATAAAACCTAAGAGTTAAATTAATAAATAACTAATAAATAACTTCTTAGCTATAATATATAAGTAGTACTTTTTAAGGATTTTAAATATAATCTTAAAGTAAGCTAGGTGCTTTTTAAGGGTATTAAAGAAAATTATAATATTATTAATATATACTTATATAAAGGTATAGTATTTATAGAATTACTTATTTATAAAGCACTAAGTATATACTAAGGAATTCTTATATCCTTATATTATAATATAAAATACTTTAATTTCTCTTTTAATAATAATTACTATTTTATTATAGTATTTATACTATATTAAAAGTTAGTTAAAGAAACTAAAGGTATTAAGAAGGGATATTTAATACTTTTTATATATATTCTTTATAATATTCCCTTAGTTAGATAAAGGGTATATATTTAGAATAGTAATACTATTTATAGGCTTTATATTAATTACTACCTTTTTTTTATATTTTTTCTTAGTATTATATTAAATAAGAAAGCTAGGGTATAGGTATAGTGCCTTCTTACCTACCCTTAAGTAAAATACTTTATTAACTTTATACTTTTTATTAAAGATTTTATAGAATTTCTTAAAATCCTTCCTACTTAAGTAATATATTTATAAGGGTTTTAGTTAATTTTATTAGCTATTAATAAAATTAATATATATTTACCCTTTCTTAGGCATTAGCATTACCCTTTAGTTATAGTAAATATTATATTTATTAGTAAGTTTAATAAGTTTTTCTATAGCTATTAAATTAAGATTTATAATTTTAATACTAAATTTATTTATAATAAATAGGATATTATTAGGGTATATAATACTATATAAAGGGATACTACTATTAACTACCCTAAGGTTAAGGTTATTAGTAGTGTCCTTATTATCTCTCTTAGCCTTAAAAGGGAAGATATTCTTTAGTGCTACTAGCTTTTTATAGCTTTATAGAATATTAATATTATAACTATAAAAAGCAGAGAAGGTCTTAATATTATTTATAGTAAAGTAGGAGTTTATTATATTTAAGCCTTAGAGGTTCCCTAGCTTTTAGTTAGGTTTAATATAAATTAAAAGGTTTATAAAGTTATAAATTAGTAAGTATTTTACTTACCTATAATTTATAATACTATTAAAAATCTAGTAGTTCTTTAAAATAAAATAATAAATATTAGTAGCCTTATATACTATATAGTTCTTCTAGAAAACTAATATTAATTCTAAGCTATATAGTAGTATAGTAATATAATATATTATAATAACCCTTCTAGTTAGAATTATATTAATAGGGCAGAAAATATAGCTAGGTATAGTTATATTATATATAGATTAGAAAATAACCCTAGGGTTAATAAAGTTAATTTTAATGCTATAATTATATATAAAATCTATACTAATTAATAATTTTAATATAAGTTTCTTTATTATATTAGCAGTTATAGTAAAGTAACTAAATACTAACTTTTCTTTAGCTTTGCCTTTAATATAGAAGTTAAAGGTAATGGTTTTTATAATATAAAAGAAGGAATTTATACTATTTATAGGTTTAGGCTTTTAGGTTCCTTATTAAATATTATAACTATTTTATTAAAGCTATTTCTTATTAACTAGTATTAATAAGGTTTTTATATTAAAGTTAATCTTATAGTCCTGCCTTTAATTATTAAAGTAAAGGTTTACTTTAAAATAAGTAGTTACCTTCCTTTTTTAGTAATTTCTAATTAATATAGCTATACTATAGCTTTAATAACCTAACTATTAGTTAATCCTTTAAATACTATAATTTTTTTATAGTGTATAATAAAGGGAAATAAAGGTTTTTTAGTATAGAAAGTGTTTATAAAGTTAGATTTATTCTTATTAGAGTTACTTTTAATAACTCCCTTCTTAACTATATAATATCCTAATAATACTAGGTAAGACTCTTTAGCTTTTATATTTAAAATATTTACTATAACTATATAGTTTATATTATTACTATCCTTAGGTACCTACTTTTTATAGAATTAAGGTCTATAGCCTTTATAGTTATAGTAAGGGCGCCTAAAGGAGTTATAGTAATAGGTTTTAGCTTCCTTATATTACTTAAAGGCGTTTAACTCTTTAATATATAAGGTAGCTATTAGTATACCTTTATTAAAATCCTTACTAAACTACTATAAGGCCCCTTTATAACCTTTATAGAAATAACTATAGTTAGGTTAAAAAAGGTATAATTAGCTTTATAGTTAGTAGTTTCTATATTTATATTTATTACTAAATCTATAATATCTTTTATAGCTTTATAAGTATTAATAGTAACTACCTTATTAGTATTAAGGTAAACTATAGCTACTTTTATAGTAGCTATTACACTAAAGGGGTTTATTTTAATAAGTATTAATACTATAGTAAGGGGGATCCTTAGCTATAAAGTCTAAGTTTTTTATAAAGAGGTAAGTAAAAAATTAAATCTTATTCTTCTTAGCTTTATAGTAGGTTTTATTACTTAAAATAAAGTCTCTTAAGTTTTATTTTTTATCTTTTACTAAATTAATATATATATTATAGTAGTTTAATTCTATTAATTAGGGATAGATTTAGTAAAGTTTTATATAGAGTTTATAGTAAAGGTATATAAAGAGTTAAAGATTAGTAAATTCCTTATTAGCTTTAGTATAAAAAAAAATCTTAGTAATAAACTTATATAGTAATATTTTAAATAATATATTATCTTTAGTAAATTTAGCTTAATTAAGCTATATTATAGTATTTTAGATCTTAATGCTAAATTCCTTTTTAACTATAGCAAATACTAACTTAAGGTTATAGAAAATTATAGCCCTTTCTATATTATTAAAGTACTAATAGTACTATATATAAGTAGCACTATAGAAAAAGTACTATACTTAGTGTTTAATTTATTCTTAATAGCTTGAATTAGTATAACTATAGTAGTCCCTAACTACCTAAATCTAAAGGTCTATATTTATAAAAATAGTAGATTTACCTTTATACTTAATAGCTTTACTATTAATATTATTTAAATCTATCTTAGGGTTAAGATACTTAATATTGCTAAGCTTTTATAAAGGTTTTATTAAATAGTTTATAGCTAAAAGGGCTTAGATAGCTAAATTCTTTTAAGAATCTTTATCCTTAGGTTACTATTCTATAGGTATAAATAATAGTTCCTAAGTATATATAGCATTCCTTAAGTATAGCTTATTATAAAGTAAGGGGTTATATAAAGCCTAATAAAATTCCTTATTTATTAGATATCCCCTAAGCTAAAAAGTCTTAGTATAGTAAGTATTAAAGGTTATTATATAAGCTAGTTATACTTATATACCTATTATTCTAAAGAATATTATAAAATACTATATATTTAAAGTTAAAGCCTACCCTAAGGTAAATAAAGGGTATTAAGCTAGTTCTATGTTTTACTAATAAGATTTAGCTAGTTTAAAGGCATTTAAAGTAGTAGTTAAGTAAGTTACTACTTTACTAATTTCCTTTACACTACTATAGTAGATTTTATTAAGGGTAGCCTTTTACTAGTTATATATATTAGTAAGAAATTATTAAAATTTATTATATATATTAGGCTTATACTATTATCTTTAAGTTTCTATTACCTATAGAAAGGGTATATATTCTACCTAACTATTAAAGAAGTAAGAGACTGCCTTATTTTAATTAATTCCTATAGGATTTAATAATAGTCTTAAAAGAGGATTTAATATATTAAAAGTTATATAAAAGTAAATTCTTATTTCTAGAATAGTTTCCTAGTAGAAGCTAATACTAATATAATTTCTTTTTTATAAAAAGGTGTTATTTTCCTTAGTATAAGGCAAAATATTTAGGATTTTTAAAGGTTCCTTAATTTCTATACTTACTAAGTTTTCTATTAACTTATTCTCTAAAACGCTATATATACTTATAATATTAGTGTTTTCCTTATATTTTAAGCTATTCTTTAGTATAGTAATATTATTCTTTAGTACTAAATCTACTTATTTAAAGAGGTATTTTAGCTTAGCTTTATAAATAATACCTTTTACTATTTTCTACTTAGTATTAACTATAGTAAAATCTATAGGGGTTTAATAAATAAGTTTTTTAATAGCTAAAGGCTTTAGGTAAATCTAAAGGTTACTATTAATATATTAATATTTAATAAGAGTTTAAAGGTTCTTAATATTTTCTTATAATAAAAGTAGTCTTTTTCTATTCTTAAGGTTAAAGAAGTCTTAGTAAAAAGCCTAAAAATAGTAGATTTATTATAGTTAGTTTTCTATAATAAAGCTAGTAATTAGAGAATTTAAGCTAATAGGTAGACTTTACTAGTTTTCTCCTATTATTAATATAAGGTTTATAGTTTTTATTATTAGCTCTTATATAGTAAATAGGTATATAAAAGAAATAGCAATTACTACTACTTATTATATACTAGATATTATATATAAATTAGGGGTACTTACATAATAGGTATAGTACATTATAAAGTTATAAAGAGAAGGAATACTTAAGTTATAGGTAGGTGGTTAAGTGTATATATAGTTAAAGTTATCCATTACTAGAAGAAAGGGGGGCGGAACTCTCCTATATACAGTGGGTTCCGCTGTTATGTGCAGACCGTAACAATAGATCTCTACCTAGTTAGCACCTAAGAGTAGGTCTTTCTATATATTAGTAATATAATAGTAAACCTAATATATTTTACTATAACCTATACTATTAGTAATACTAACTAACTTATTTAATAGACCTTTATACTTAAGTGGATTACTTAAGGCGCTAGCTAGTAGTATAGTATTTACTTTTATATTTACTTAATCTCCTTTATTTAATATTTTTAGGTAAATAACTAATCTTTCTACTCCTAAATTAAATAATACTTTTATAACTACTTAGTAGTAATTTTACTATATAGATACCTTTATCCTTATTTTATTATTTATCTCTTTAGTTTTATCCTTATTAATAATTAAAGTGTTTATTTTATAAGGGGTATTAGTTATAAAGGAAGTATAGCTTTAAAGCCTATTAGTATTAATTAAAATTAAGTTTATATTTAAGGTTCTAGGCACTAAGACTTTATAGTATAGGTAGTATTAGCTTATAGTATACTAATTACTTTTATAAATAATATAGTTTAGTTTTAAGTATTTAAAGGAGATATACCTATTCTTTTAGTACTTATAGTACTAAATATTATTAAAGTCCCTATTATTAAAAGGTTTATAGTTATATTACTCCTAGCTTACTACTAAAGAGTATAATCTTTATTACTTATATTTTATTAAGGTTAATTATTCTTAATTACTTAGGGATTCTTTATTAGTAACTTTTACTTTCTTACCTTAGCCTTAAAGGTAATTTTAGCTTTAAGGAAACTCTTAGCTTAGTATTTATTTTTTAATAATAAGGTTAAGGCTATTTAAAAATATATAAATTTAAAGTTATTTTAAAATAGCTTTAGGGAGCTTAGCTTTAACTTTACTTTATTTTTAAAAAAAGGTTTAAAATAATATTTAATTATTTTATTAAAGGTTTATTAGTACCTTAATAGCTTTTAAGTAGTATATATTCTTATTAATAGTTTCTATTTTAAGCTACTTTATAAATTCTATTTAAGTATACTCTTTAAAGTCTATAAAGCTATTAATAGTAGTGTATTATATTTACTAGTGCTTTATATTATTAGTAAGGCAGCTACTAATATACACTACCTTAGTAGCATCTCTAAGAAATATATAAGGGTTTATAGTAAATACTATATATAAGTTTAATAAGAAATTTTAAAGGCTTCTTTAGATATTACCTTTATATATAAAAGCCTTAAGTTAGGCTTTTATAAGTCCTATATATATAAAGGGTGCTATAACTATAGAGTAAGTCTATAGCTTAGGGGTTAGAGTATAACTAATATTAGAGGTATTAATAATACTAAGCTTATTACTTTTATAGTTTTTATTAAGATTAACCTCCTTAAAGGACTTTTATAGTGCCTTAAGGTTTTTTCTTTTATTAGCTACTTAAATAGCTTATAGTAACTAAGCTACTTCTTTAATTATTTTATTAAGGTCTATTTCTTTATTAGCATTATTATTATTTATATAGGTAAAGTTAGAATTCTTAATTATAAAGTACCCTTTTTTTTTAACTATACTTAATATATAGCTAGCATTTTATAAGACTATAGTAAGGTTATAACTAGTTTAATAAGTAACCCTTTTAGTAGATATTTTAATTTAGTTAATAGTTTACTATTCCTAAAGAAGAGAGAGATTTAGTTATTAAAGCTACTAATAAAATATTACTTAGTAGAGTAAAAACTAAGATATAAAAGGTACACTATAATATAGCTACTAGGTAGAGGGTAGTGCTTAAAGGTATAAATCTTTGCTTTATTATATAAATATATACATTCTCTCTTTTATATGCCCCCTTAGCGCGCTGCTAAGTTATAGCAAGGGCACTATATGCCTTATTCCCTTATGCCCTTATTAGCATAATAAGCTAGTCCGCGCCCTTTGACTCTATGGTCGCCAACAGTGGGAAGTGGCCATAACAGAGCACTTTTTATAACTCTTTTACTTTTTATAAAGCTATATATTATAATATTACCTTTTAGTATAAAATCTAATTTAATTCCTACTTCTTTAATACTAAGGATAATTATATATTTTAGTTATAACCTAAGGTCTTTATTATTTATAAAGGAATTATCTATAAAGATATATAAAGCTATATTAATAAAATTAAGTAAAATATACCTTAATCTATAATTATAATGCTATATTTATTATTAAATCCTTTTATTTAGATAATTTATATTAGATTTATTAGAATTTTAAACTTATATAGTAATAGAAAGGTTAAATATAGCCCTTAGTTAATGAACTAATAATATATATACTCCTTATACTCTTTATTTAATATATGATTACTTTATAGTTAGCTTATTAGGTTTAATAACTTTAAGCTTTTTATTTTACTCTTTTTAGTAAAGTTTTATATAATTTTTATTAAATTTATATAAAATATACTTATTAAAGAGAAGGGGTTTAGTTAGTATTAAGATTTATTTAGGTTTTACTATAAATCCTACCTTCTTTAATTTTAATTTCTTTATTGTTAAAAACTTTATATTATTAAGACTAATGGTATTATTTATTTATATACTAATTATACTAAAGTATTTAATTATATTAAATACTATTAAGAAATATAAGTTATTTATAGAAGTAATTATTATTAGCTTCTTATAGTAATAGTAGAAATAAGTTACTTACTAATATATACTAGCTTTAGTAATACTATAAAGAGGCATTATAACTTTTATTATAGTATCCTTTAGGTATAAATATATAATTTATATTAGTAATTTAGCAATAATTAAGTAATTTAGCGTTTTTTCTAATTAAATATATGCTTATATAATATCCTATAACTATAAAAAGATATAATTTCTTACTAAGAAAGGTGCTAATATAGTAATAAGTCTTTAGCTTACTTATTACATTATTAGGGATTATATTAAAATTTATGTCTTTTTTATATTACTATAGCCTTATATTACTAGCTTTAATTTCTTATATAGCTTATCTATACCTTTCCTTTTAATTTCCCTTACTATTTATAAGTAAAAAAGGCACTAATTACTATACTCTTCCTTATTAAATATAATAAATTTAAAAATATCTCTTTTAATAATATATTAATTTCCTTTTTATTAAATACTTTAAATAGTTATCCCTAAGTAGTAATCTTTCTTTATTTATATAAATTAATTACTAGCTTTTAGTTACCTTTCTCTTTTTTAGTTAAGAAACTTATAATACTAAGTTCCTTATTATTTTAATTAAAATCTTTAGTATAATTTAAAATAAATAAATGCTTTTTAGGTTTTTTATATCCTTATTATAGTGGTTCTTATAGTAATTAACCCTTATTTATATTAGTATTCTCTATATTATTTTCCTTATCTTTATTATTATTTTCTTTTATATTTATAAGCTCTTTAAGTTATAGTAATATAGCTTTATTACTATTGTTACGGTCTGCACATAACAGCGGAACCCACCACATATAGGAGGGTTCTGCCCCCCCCTTTCTTCTTATAATAAATAACTTTAACCATATATATACTTAACTACCTACCTATAACTTAAGTGTTCCTTCTTTTTATAACTTTATAACATACTATACCTATTATATAAGTACTCCTAATTTATATATAATATCTAGCATATAATAAGTAGTAATAATTACTATTTCTTTTATATACCTATTTACTATATAAAAGCTAATAATAAAAACTAAAAATCTTATATTAATAATAGGAGAAAACTAATAAAGTCTACCTTTTAGCCTAAATTCTTTAATTACTAGCTCTATTATAGAAAACTAACTATAGTAAATCTACTATTTTTAGGCTTTCTATTAAAACTTCCCTAACCTTAAGAATAAAAAGAGACTGCTTTTATTATAAAAAAATATTAAGAACCTTTAAACTCTTACTAGATATTAATATATTAATAGTAACCTTTAGATTTACCTAGAGCCCCTAGCTATTAAAAGACTTATTTATTAAAACTCTATAGATTTTACTATAGTTAATACTAAGTAGAAAATAGTAAAAGGTATTATTTATAAAGCTAGGCTAAAATACCTCTTTAAATAAGTAAATTTAGTACTAAAAAATAATATTATTATACTTAAGCATAGCCTAAAATATAAAGAAAACACTAATATTATAGGTATATATAGCATTTTAAAGAATAAGTTAATAAAAGACTTAGTAAGTATAGGAATTAAAGAACCTTTAAAGACTTTAAATATTTTATTTTATACTAAGGAAAATAATACCTTTTTATAGGAAAGGAACTATATTAATACTAGCTTCTATTAGGAAACTATTTTAAAAATAAGAATCTACTTTTATATAACTCTTAGTATATTAAATCCTTTTTTAAAAGCATTATTAAATTCTATAGAAATTAACTAAAATAAAGTAATTTCCTACTCTCTTAATAGTTAGGTAGAATATATACCCTTTTTATAAGTAATAGAAACTTAAAAGTAATAGTATAAGCCTAATATATATAATAAATTTTAGTAATTTCTTACTAATATATATAACTAATAAAAGGCTATTTTTAATAAGATTTACTATAGTAATATAAAGGAAATTAGTAAAGTAGTAACTTATTTAACTATTACTTTAAATACCTTTAAACTAACTAAATCCTACTAATAAATTATAAAACTAGCCTAATACTCTTTATTTATCTTAAGGTAGGCTTTAACTTTAAATATATAGCGTTTTATAGTATTCTTTAAAATAATAGGTATATAAGTATAACTAGCTTATATAATAACCTTTAATACTTACTATACTAAAACCTCTTAGCTTAGGGGATACTTTATAAATAAGGAATTTTATAAGGCTTTATATAACCCTTTACTTTATAATAAGCTATACTTTAAAACTACTATATATACTTAGAAACTATTATTTATACCTATAGAAGGGTAACTTAAGAATAAAAACCTTTATAAGGATCTTATAATTTAAGCCCCTTTAACTATAGACTATTTAATAGAACCTTTATAGAAGCTTAGTAATATTAAGTATTTTAACCCTAAAATAGATTTAAATAATATTAATAATAAAGCTATTAAGTATAAGGGTAAATCTATTATTTTTATAAATATAAACCTTTAGACTTAAGTAGTTAAAGACTACTATAGTTATATTAGTCCTAACTACTAAAAATAAATTAAATACTAAGTATAATATCTTTTTTATAGTACTACCTATATATAGTACTATTAATATCTTAATAATATAAAAAGGGCTATAATTTTCTATAACTTTAAGTTAGTATTTACTATAGTTAAGATAGAATTTAGCATTAAAATTTAAAATACTATAATATAGCTTAATTAAGCTAAATTTACTAAGAATAATACATTATTTAAGATATTACTATATAAGTTTATAGCTAAGATTTTCTTTTATACTAAAGTTAATAGGGAATTTACTAATCTTTAGCTTTTTATATACCTTTACTATAAACTTTATATAAAACTTTATTAAATCTATCCCTAACTAGTAGAATTAAACTATTATAATATATATATTAATTTAATAAAAAGTAAAAAATAAGACTTAAAAGACTTTATTTTAGGTAATAAAACCTATTATAAGGCTAAGAAAAATAAGATTTAGTTTTCTACTTACCTTTTAGTAAAGAACTTAGACTTTATAGCTAAGGATTCCCCTTACTATAGTATTAATACTTACTAAAATAAACCCCTTTAGTATAATAGCTACTATAGTAGTAGCTATAGTTTACCTTAATGCTAGTAAGGTAGTTACTACTAATATTTATAAAGCTATAAAAGGTATTATAAGTCTAGTAATAAATATAAATATAGAAACTATTAACTATAAGGCTAATTATACCCTTTTTAACTTAACTATAGTTATTTCTATAAAGGTTATAAAGGGGCTTTATAGTAGTCCTCTAAGGATTTTAATAAAGGTATACTAATAGCTACTTTATATACTAAGGAGTTAGATACCACTAAGTAATATAAGAAAGCTAAAACCTATTATTATAACTTTTTTAAGCACCCTTAATATAACTATAAAGGCTATAGACCTTAATTTTATAAAAAGTAAGTATTTAAGGATAATAATAATATAAACTATATAGTTATAGTAGATAACTTAGATATAGAAGCTAAAGAGTTCTACCTAGTATTATTAAAATACTATATAATTAAAGAGGGAGTTATTAAAAGTAACTTTAATAAGAATAAATCTAACTTTATATATACTTTCTACACTAAAGAACCCTTATTTCCCCTTATTATATACTATAAAAAAAACATAGTATTTAAAGAATTAACTAATAGTTAGGTTATTAAAGCTATAGTATAGCTATATTAGTTAGAAATTACTAGAAAAAGAAAGGTAACTACCTATTTTAAAGTAAACCTTTACTTTAGTAACTAAGGGTAAAACTATAAGATTTACCTTAATATAGAAACCTTATTAATACTAGTTAATAAAGAGTAGCTTTAATAAAATAGTTATAATATTTAATAAAGAACTTAGAAGCCTAAACTTATAAATAGTATAAATTCCTCTTTTTATATTATAGAAACTACTACCTTTAATTTCTATATTAAGGGTAAAGCTAAAGAAAAGTTAGTATTTAGTTACTTTATTATAACTACTAATAAAAAAAAGAAACTTACACTAAAATTATTAATTAGTATAGATTTTATATATAATTATAGTATTAAAATTAACTTTATTAACCCTAGGGTTATTTTCTAATCTATATATAATATAACTATACCTAGCTATATTTTTTACTTTATTAATATAGTTCTAACTAAAAAGGTTATTATAATATAGTACATTACTATACTACTATATAGCTTAGAATTAGTACTAGTTTTTTAAAAGGATTATATAGTATATAAAGCTACTAGTGTCTATTATTTTATCTTAAAGAACTACTAGATTTTTAATAGTATTATAAATTATAAATAAGTAAAATACTTATTAATTTATAACTTTATAGACCTTCTAATTTATATTAAGCCTAACTAAAGGCTAGGGAACCTTTAAGGCTTAAATATAGTAGACTCTTATTTTACTATAAATAATATTAAGACTTTTTTTACCTTTTATAGTTATAATATTAATATTCTATAAAGCTATAAAAAGCTAGTAACACTAAAAGATATCTTTCCTTTTAAAGCTAAGGGAGATAATAAAGACACTATTAATAACCCTAACCCTAGAGTAGTTAATAGTAGCATCCCTTTATATAGTATTATATACTTAAATAATATTTTATTTATTATAAATAAATTTAGTATTAAAATTATAAATTTTAACTTAATAGCTATAGAAAAACTTATTAAACTTACTAATAAATATAATATTTATTATAACTAAAGGGTAGTACTAATACTTAAGGAGAAGTAAATATATATTAATTTTATTAATAGCTAGTAAAATTAACTAAAACCCTTATAAATATATTACTTAAGTAGGAAGGATTTTAAAAAATTCTATAAAATCTTTAATAAAATATATAAAGCTAGTAAGGTATTTTACTTAAAAGTAGGTAAAAAGGCACTATACCTATACCCTAGCTTTTTTATTTAATATAATACTAAAAAAGAATATAAAGAAAGAGTAGTAATTAATATAAAGCCTATAAATAGTATTATTATTCTAAATATATACCCTTTACCTAACTAAGGGAATATTATAGAGAATATATATAAAAAGTATTAAATATCTCTCTTTAATACCTTTAGTTTCTTTAACTAACTCTTAATATAATATAAATACTATAATAAAATAGTAATTATCTCTAAAAAAGGAATTAAAGTATTCTATATTATAATATAAGGATATAAAAACTCCCTAGTATATACTTAGCGCTTTATAAATAAGTAATTCTATAAATACTATGCCTTTATATAAGTATATATTAATAATATTATAATCTTCTTTAATACTCTTAAAGAGTACCTAGCCTACCTTAAGATTATATTTAAAATCTTTAAAAAGTGCTACCTATATATTATAGCTAAGAAGTTTTTTATTAGCTATTTATTAATTTAACTCTTAAATTTTATTATAAATATAAAGAGTATTACTAATACTAATAACTATATTAAGGTATTTAAGAACCTTTAAATACCTACTATACTTTTAAGCCTTAAAACCTTTATAGAGATAGCTAAATTCCTCTATATAGGGGTCCTTTAGTTTAACCTATATATTAAACCTCTATAAAATAAAAAGACTAAAATACTTTAAAATCTTTATAAAAAAAATAAGCTCTTTATTAAGTTATTTAAAAAGGTATAAAAATATATAGCCTAGTAAGTAAGTTTTATATCTTTTAAGTAGGAAATTATATTTTTTAAAGTAATTTAAAAACTTTTATATATTAAAATCCTACTTTAGTACTATAACCCTAGAAGGCCTTTTTTCTTTAAGGTTAATATATATAAAAAGGGTTTTAGCCTATATACTTTTTAATTAATAATTAATTAAAATAGCATTAGTATTCCTAGAAAGGATATTAGTAGTAATAAACTATACCCTATTTTATTTCTCTTCTAGCTAACCTTAGCTATTAAAAAAAGGTATAGCTTAATAAAGGTAAAGGTTACTACTATTATATAAAGGATAAGAAAGCTAAGAAAAATAGCCTAATTTAACTTATTAGTTATAAATATTATTACTAATTACTTACTAGTAAAGGGAATTATTTAGTATACCTTACTTATAATAATAAATTTTAATAAAGCTAACCTTAAGCTTACTAAGGTTATAAATTATCTCTTATAGTTTAAAATCTATATTATTTATATCTTTAGTACCTTAAATATAGTACTTAATGCACTCTCTTACTTATTTATTAATATTAGCTATAAAGAAGTAGCTAACTATAGTAAATTTAATAAACTTAATACTTATATATACTTTAAAAAGGAATCTATAGCCTTTACTATTATAAATAATAATCTAAAAGATTCTATTATAGTAGGGTATTAGTATAATATAAAGTATAGCTAAATTATTAAAGGTATTACTATATATAAAGAGAGATAATACTAAGCTAATTAGAACTAACTATAAATTCCCCTATATAGCTAGGACCTTTAAAATAATAGACTTCTTTACTACTATAATTTAAAAGAATTATACTAACTATATATCCCTTAAAACTATATAAAAGCCCTTCTTTAGCTAACTTATAATAATACTTACTACTTTAGTATAGAGAGAATAGCTAAAGAGCTCTTTACTATATGCTTTCTATAAATAAGTAGCTAAATATATATCTATATAGCACACTATAATATTTATAAAGAAAATATAGTCCTTTAATCTTAAGCCCTAAGTAAAATAAAGCCTTTTTAAATAAAGCCTATACCTTTCTATAGTATTTTATTAAACTTTATTACTAATATACTAAAAGTTAGCTTTATAAATATAATATAGGTAGTAAAAGAATTTACTACCTATAATTTACTTTACCTAGTAAACTATCTTTTTAGTAAGAAAATAATCCTTATTCTTAGCTATAAGAAGTATTTAATAAAAATTTAAGCTAAACTTTTACTTAAGGGACTTTACCTTACTAACTAAGGGCTACTATAAGAAATTATTAGTAATTAGGACCTTAAGTTTATCTTTAACCTTTAAACTATACTTTTTTATAAGCTAAGAGTAAAATTCTTTATAGCTATAGTATATTACCTATAAACTAATAGTATAGCTAAGTATAAAAACTAAACTATAATTATTATAGTATAATATTACACTATAACTAATCTAAATATCCCCTAGCCTTTAATACTTTTAGCGCTTTAACACTACCTTAATAATATAGCTATAGCTTTAATTAACTAATTACCTAATAAACTTATACTTAGTTATAAGCTACTTATAGTAATAAACCTTTTTATAAATCTAAATAAATTTATTATAAATTCTAATAATACTAGCCTCTTAGTGCTTTAAAAGTTATATTAAAGGGAGGCTAAGTATACTATTATAGTAGTAGCTATACTTATAAAAATCTAATATAACTTTAGATATAACTTAGTAAATATTAATATTAGGGATATAGTATACCTTAGGCTATACTTAGGATATAAGCTTTTAAGTAAGCTTAAAAAGAAATAATCTCCCTAGTATACTAAGCTATATAAAGTTTTAAAATAAATCTCTTCTCTCTCTTTTTACCTTAATTTTCTACTAACTTTAAAGGTTTATTTAGTAGTTTCTATAGCTTATATTTAAAAACTATAATAAAGTAAAGACTTTTTTAAAAGAATTAAGCTAATACTACTACTAATAAACTTAACTAAATTAAAAAAGGTAAATTACTAAGAAATTAAAAGAATTTAAGATTACTATATATAATTCTTTTAAAAAAAGAGTAAGAAGCCTTATATTAATTTCTTAATTTACTAAAAGAGATACTTTACTAAAGATAATTAGTAAATTTCTAAGGAAGAAATATATATTAATACTACTAAAATAGTTAATAAGTACCTTATAAGGAATATTATTAATTAAGATAAGGAATACTATAAGAAAGGCTTTATAGTGCCTTTTAATTAATAAATTCTAATAATACTAGCTTTATATTTAATTTTATAAATATATATAGAGAATTCCCTATTAATAGAAAATATTCATTATTTTCTAACTCTTTATACACTATAAAAGCTTACCTTAAGCTTACTTTTATAAAAGCTTTATTAAGGTATATAAAATCCTTTTTTTTTTATACTTCTTTACCCTTTTTCTTTACCTTCTTTTCTTTACTTTTTTTT
>SRPW01000348.1:0-24596 GCA_018360225.1 Claviceps pusilla | reverse complement strand
AAGAAAAAGAAAAGAAAAAGAAAAGAAAAAAAAAAAAAAAAAAGAAAAGAACCAAAAGCTGATACAATGGTAGGATCCCAGGCCTGGAGGTCTGGCATGGGCATGGATTGGGGGAATATACCCGTTTGTGTAAATTATATGTATTTGTATGTATGTGATTGTGCTGTTTACTGTTTCTAGTAGAACTGGGAAGGATGGCCCGCACGGACGGACGAATGGATGGATTGAGGGATACAGCAGGCGGGCTTACTTGTGAAGGCCAATACCAATACGGGAGATACTTTCTTGTGCGCCACGTTTTTCACGGTCGTGGATTCATCACGATGGGTCGTGTGGCTTTGTGGTTTCTCATTTGCGCCACGTTTTCATGATCGTGCAGTCATGACGACGGGGCGTGTAGCTTTGTGGTTTTGAATTTATGCCTTATTTATACGGTCGTGGATCCATGACCACGGGCTCATGTCAGGGCTGAAATAAAGCTCGTAGGGATGGTGTTATCGTATGGTGAAAAGGAAACAAAAGGGGGTATAAGTCTTATGAGTCTTTGCCAAGGACGCTCGCAGCACATGCATATGTCATCCAACTCTGCACCACATTGATGCTCCATCCACACCGCGATGCAACCGCCTCCTTGAAAAGAAAGAGAAAAGGAGAAAAGAAAAGAAAAGAAAAGCCACGCCGCGTGAAAGCTACCACGCCATCCCAAATCTACCACGCCACGTCTACTCCCGTCGCTTCAGACCCTCCCGCCGAGCACCCCCTCTCATCCGCTCAACCACCTCGGCGCGCTCCTCCCGCAGCGTGACCCAGACCCAGAACCAGGCGAGCATTTCGATAAAGACAAAGGAGAAGAAGACGCGGTTTTTGAGGGCGTCGCCGCCCCAGCGGGCGGGGTGGTAGGAAGGGTTGTGGCCGCCGCGGGTGAGGTGGGTGGCGCCGCCGTAGAGGGGGGACGAGGGGCCGAAGACGTAGATGTAGCTGGTGAGGAGGATGGAGAAGAGGGCTCGGAGGGGGGCTAAGAGTGTTAGTGTATAAGGTTAGGGAGAAGAAGAAGAAAAAAGAAGAAGAAGAGAAGAAGAAGAGAAGAAGAAGAAAAAGAAGAAGAAAAAGAAGAAGAAAAAGAAGAAGAAAAAGGAAGAAGGGGAGAAAGGAAGAAGAAGGAGAGAAAGAAGAAGAAAAAGGAAGAAGGGGAGAAAGGAAGAAGAAGGAGAGAAAGAAGAAGAAGTAGAAAGAAAGGGGAAAAAAAGAAAAAGAAGAGAAGAACAAGGGAAAGAAGAGGAAAGGCAGGCTTAAACAACAGATGGAGAATAAAACTGGGCTTACGCACCTTGCGTCCCCCAGTAATACAGCGCCCCCAATTCCTCGGGCATAGAAAAGCTCAGCAAGTCGCTCAAGCCAAACAAGGCGAGCACGACGCCCAAAAAGGCGAGCGCGTGGCTTTGGGCGTCGAAACCGCGCGCGTGAGGCTGCGCCATCGTGGTCAGCACTGACATATACACAGATACAGTCGTCCGTAACGATATGATTACAAGACGAAGGAGGGGTTAAAGAGTGAAAGGAGGACGTACAATGCCCATGCTTTGGCCGAGAACCTGGACGAGGATTTGGTCGGGGATGCTTTGAGGGTTGGTGATGAGGATGAAGCCGAGAGCGATGTGGAAGAGGGAGACGGATATGATGAGGGTTTTGGAAGTGATGATGGCCATGGTTTTTTTTTTGTGGGTTTTTTTCGGTTTTTTTTTCGGTTTTTTTTTTTTTCTGGGCGGATTCTCTGGCGGTGATTGAGACGAGGTTTGCTAAAGGTGAGTGTCGAGTGGGATAGCGTGATGGGTGGTTTCCAAGGTCGGAGGCAAGAGTTGTGTTTCGATGGGCGCACCGTTTGGACGGGGGCCGCGCCGTATGCACAGGGATCGTCGAATCAGGTACGAGATAGCCGAGGAGATTTATTTGGGCGGCATCGGATGGCGCCGTGATGGGAAGCGGGAGGCCGGGAGGGGGGAGCGGGAGGAGAAACGTCAAAAACGGAGACTAGACGATGTTGAACACGTCTTTGTGTGAGTGTGTGAGCGGGTTCAAGAGTTCAAGACGACGCAGGAGCTGCAGATGGTGGTGGGGCTTGGTGGGGGCGGCCGGTCAAGTGGGGGTCAAGTGGGGGTCAACGGGCAGTGGGCAGTGGGCAGTGGGCAGTGGGCTGTGGGCAGTGGGGCCAGAAACCAAACCAACCATCAACGCTCGAGGAACCACGACTGACCATGTCAAAATGTCAACTTCCATCGTCCGAGATGCCACAACCAACAACCAACTCAACTCCCCCGAGGCATCCATCTCCTCGCCCACCATGCCCTCCATAGACAAGGCCAAGCACATCAAGTACTGGCAGCGATGCTTCACCTCCCATCTCCCCTCCCCCTACACCGCCAACGACTCCAGCCGCCTCACCTTTGCCTACTTCATCGTCTCAGCTCTCGACCTCCTCTCCGCGCCTCTCACGCCCCAGGACCGCGCCTCCATCCGTGCCTGGGTTCTCAGTCTGCAGCACCCCCACGGCGGCTTCTGCGGCAGCACCACCCACATGCTCGCCGGCCAGGACGCCCCCGACGGCTCCGCCAATCTCGCTGCCACCTTCTTCGCCCTGCTCCTCCTGGCTCTGGCGGCGGGGACGGACGACGAGGCCACCGCTGCGTTTGCCGGCGTGCACCGCAACAAGCTGCTCCGGTGGATGAAGAAGCTGCAGAGACGAGATGGTAGTTTCGGCCAGGTGCTGTGGGAGGGCGAAGCTGTGGGCGGCAGGGACATGAGGCACAGCTACTTGGTGAGCTGCATCCGCTGGATGCTAAGGGGGGATATGGACACTTTGGAGCGCGGTCGTGGTGATGGTGATGCGGCGTGGGAGGAGGACATTGACGTGGAAGGCATGATTGGCCATGTTCGGCGGACACAGGTAGGCATTTCGAAGAAAGATGAAGAAAAGACAAACAGGGGAAAAAAGAAGAAGAAGAAGAAGAAGAACAAGACGCGGGACGCCTCTCGCGATCCCTAAAACCTAATGTACAAAAAAACATATCAATGCCAGACTCTTGGCCCGATCACCAAGTCTCGGCGATGTACTGCCCAGCCTCCTTCTTGAGTTGCCAAAAGTTTTTGGCCTCCTCACGTTCCAGGTTCCCCTTGCTCATGGCCACTTCCACGAGAGCATCCTCGACACCTTCGCCCATGCCCTTGGAACTACCACAGACAAAGATGCGACCGTCTACAGTGTTGGCGATATACCACACGAGGTCAGCCTGGTTCCGCACCTCCTCTTGAACGTATCGTCCTTCGCCCCGCCGGCTTTCCACGACACGCTTCACCTCGTCCTCGTGGACGCCCCACTCGCCGCTGTAAATCTCATCCACAAGCGAGTCTCGAATGCCCTGTAGAACCCAGACCTTGTTCGCG
Organism: Claviceps pusilla; assembly: GCA_018360225.1. NCBI lineage: Eukaryota > Fungi > Ascomycota > Sordariomycetes > Hypocreales > Clavicipitaceae > Claviceps > Claviceps pusilla. The sequence continues at coordinate 21,158 of SRPW01000348.1, read as the reverse complement.
CAGTTGGCCTGTTTGAGACGTCGCTGGACGAATCCGCGGAAGGGAGCGATGCCAACACCGGCGCCGATCAGCAGCATGGGCCCATCCGAGTTGAACTGTTTGGCCAGGGGATTGGCCATGAGACCCTTGAAAAGTGGTATGTAAACCTCGGGGTTCTTCTCTCCTGCTTCCTTCGACCGTATATAACGACGGGCCTGTCGTTCAAAGAAGCCTGATCCAACGCCCGTGCGGCACCCCTTTCTCCAGTCATCCGTCTCGTGAATGGTGACGGCGATTTCGATGAGGCGATGCTGCTTCTGGTCTCTGATCTGAAACGACTCATGGGGGTCGTTGGACAGAGAGTAGAAACGAGGCATGAGCGGCTGAAGGCAGGAGAGGAGCTCATCCATGGGCGGATGCGAGCTGGGAAAGGCATGCAGGAGCTGGGACACAGTTATGTGAGGGCCAGTGCGGAAATCACAAAAGACCCCCTGACCTTCCGCCGAGCAGAGGAACATGAGAATCTTCTTTTCATTCTCGTCGGCGGCATGCTCAGCCAGCACCCGGAGTAGTGGCTTGGTCGGTGGGTATGATTGGAGATCGGTACACCAGGTGAGGAGCTCGCGACGGGTCGTCACGAGTTCCCTCGGCATATCCTCTCCCCAAACAGTGGGATATCTGCCCTTGGTGGTGCTCAAGAGCAGCGGCTTATCACGGAGGAACCGCGGCACCATGAGAGCATCGAGAACGTCCTCAACCGTGAGATCGCAATTGGGGGCCATGACCCCGATAGCCCCCCCAACCTTGAAATCAGTACCATCCTCTTCAGGATAGTCGGTGATGTCAAGATCGAAATGGTATGTCCGCTTTTCCGCACCATCCTTGGTCAACTCTCTGGCCGTGTGGATCTTGGCTGGATACACATGGTAGGGAGGATGTGGTTGAACAAAACTCGGAGGCTGAATGGCCGCATTGGTGGATGCCGGCTTCCGGTCGATCGGATCTGATGTAGTGGAGGCTGTGCCACCACTCACGGAATCCCGGTCCGAGTCGAGAGAGATGCCGGAATCGCTAGGAGACGAGCCATTTTTTGGACTAGAAACCGGTTTGAAGGACATGGTCTTTTCTGGCATGGCGGCAATTTTGGTCAAAGTTGTAGGAATGTCGCCGATTTTGAGACGAAACGATCGAAAGGCATCATTGTCTGGTAAAGGCACGGTTTCGAAATCGATGCCAGCGGGACGGGAGCCCATCAGGCAACATCCACCGCCACAGCAGCGACCAACGAATTCGGCTGTTGTCTCGCCAGTGATGCGCCGGATGTCACGAGCATTTTGTGCGATGAGCCTCGTTGACGCTCGACGTTGGCGGGGCTGGACCCGAACAGTAGGCTCATCTTGGTCATCTGACTCTTCCGAATACGTCAAGGATGGGGCGATTGACGGCGCATTAGGCTCTGAAGGAATGCAATCAGAGGTGGCGGCAACGCGATCTTGAACGAGCACCGGATTTCGGCTCATGGTAGGCATCCAAGCGATATGAGAGCAGTGTCAGTGTCTCGAACAAAGCAGCGCCCAATCGAGAAAAGAAAAAACAAAAAAAGAAAAGAAGGGAAAAAGAAAAAGCGAGTGACGGAGATCTGGACTGTGGTATATGTTGCGAGGCGTCGGGTGATTAGGGAAGGTGACTGCGTGGACTGCTGCACATGTTTGATTCGATGGCGTCAAGACTGTCGAGTACGGCGCAAGCCTGGTTCTTAGGTGTTTCTAGACGGTTTTCCCGAAGACAGGTGATGTGATATCAAGGGCGCAGAAGGAGGGGTGGTTTTTTTTATTTTTGGCAATGTAGGACGAAAACGGATGGGACCAAGAGGATGGGATGGAATCTGGCGTCGGGTGACAAAAGAATATTGCGTCTGCAGCTCAGTTGCAGGTGGACAAGGAGGCCGCGGGTTTCCCATCATTAAAAGTACGACGTGGTGGAGACGGTGGACGGAGCGCCAGAGTGGCGTGGTGGGGGGCGCCACCAGCAGGGCGTGCATGTGCTCACTGCTGAGTGCGTGCTGACTCTGCTGAGCATGACGCCTCGATTGCCTGCTTATGCATCAGACCTCCCAAGTGCCAAGTCATGTCACGCCCATGTCAACGCGTGCTCACGAGAGCGTTCCGGCTTGTTGACAATTCCAACATTCCAACTTGTTGGGGCTGGGCCGAGCGTCCGGCAAGACCCAGGCACGGCCCCTTGACCATTACGACGACACGCAATTTGCCTCGAGAAAAAAAAAAATGTTATACATCCAAGTGCGTGCCCATGTGGGTGCCTACATTAGTCGGTCTTTTTGACATGGCTGGTCATGTCCGCAGGAAAGGGGCGATGGTGCCTTGCGAAATCCATGTTTCATTTATTATCAGATCATCTTATCAATCAATCATATCGCAGGGCGTTTTGCGTCTCCCATTGCTCCTGCCACTTTTACTGGATGCGACCGGGGCTGCCTGCGAATGCGACCCTGCGACACTTGGCAGGCAGGCACCCCGTGCGCCGACCTCGGAGGATCGGAACCAAAAATGCAACCGCATATTCTGTCTGGTTGTCTGTTGAGAGCATAAATTTATTAGCCTTTACCATTGCCATTGATCCATGTCCCGCCGGTCTTTTTTCGTTATTTTTCGTTATTTTTCTTCTCTTTTATTTTTCTTCTGTTGAGCATTTTGTCGCCTGCCTTTTACATAGTTGGACACGCAGCAACGATTTCTTAAACACGTAGCAGGAGCTAGCCGAAAGCGGAAGAGGTATGTGCACACAGTTTTCCTTTTTAATGTAAAGGTACGTACACCTGTAGATGGTTTTTATGTCAAACATTAACCGCAGTAATCGCGTCCTATTTAAGCTTCCAGGAGCTGGTACTGGATTCCTGGTGTACATCAAAAAAAGCTCTCTCCTAATTGAAAACGCGCAGAAAGGATATTCCTCCTATTTTCGGCCTCGTGCTGCATCTGTAGGTACTCTCCCACCCAAAAGGCGGAGACTACATACCAAGGTACCTACTGGGTAGTATGTGATGCTTACATCTAGGTTCACACACACACACACACACACAGTGACATGACAATTTGACTACCAAGCGATATGGTGAGTTTATCCTCTAAATGTGACAAAATATAAACACATATAAAAATGAATAATTCAAAAAATGTATATATTCTGGTGCTAGAAGATATTACTGCTCTAAAGCGCTAGTATAGTAGTTGCTGATATTCTTTTTCCCTCTTAATTGAATGGCCTTGTCACTGAGTTCTCCAAATTCAATCGCGATACCCTTCGACGACCTAAACGAACTGCATGTCACTATATGTATACATACATCTTTTACAATATAGGAGAGACTCAAGTAACTTCATCTGCGCATCTTGCTGCAGCCGGACAGGTAGCAACATCATCCACGTTCACGCCAGCCTCCAGGCCCACCAAGTTGGAACACGCGGTATGCAAAACTGTCTAGTCTACTGCGACTGCCATTACCCGCCTTATCCTGTCGGGCTTCCAACTTACAGCGCGAATGGCATCTACTTTAAAAATACTATAACCCGTCATTTGAGGGTGGTATTGGCAGAGAGGTGATGGTAAGAGGTGGAATATACAGAGATAACGATGAGAAGCTCGAGACATGTTGCCTCGTCAGACACTGCATTAATGTTCTGTCTACCGGGTGGGTTATCAAAGCCCTTGTCCACAAGCCTAGTGAACTTGCATGGGCTTACTTCAGCAAACTCCCGAAATGTTCATCAGTCCTTTCCATTGCGCGCGGGAGGAACCTATGTGCCGCATTCATTTCCGTCATCATGGACGGCTCCGGGAACCGAAATTGCGTACGAGTGATACATTTTCTTGCTGCATTGCTCCTGGTACTTGATTCTCCAAGCCTGCAATCTCCGTCGGGATAAATGGTGAGGTGTTGAGGCTTTACTTCAACGGGGCTCCTTGAAGCAGGGCACGGCATAACATGCACGTGAGGTAGGTCCAACAGGTCCAGGGCACGTAATGAAATCTCCAACTTCATCTTCCATTCCAATTGATTGGTGTGTATTTTGATCAAATCGGCCGGACGCCCATAAGCATATAACATACACAATAAGCCCAGCCCGTAACGCCATCTCGCCTTGATAGAACAACTAGGTCAAATAGCAGAACATGACAGAAGATCCCCCGGATTCCGAAAGCAAAAAATAGAGGAAAAAACAAACACGAAAAAGACCAGACCGCAATTGTTGATGCAGATGATAAATCTTGAAAAGAAAAAAGGAAACCCCTTCAGCAGGAGCATGTCCTGAGTCTTCGGCGCCAATGAACCGCCAGGCCGCCAATTCAAATGTTGACTCAGGAAACAGAAGCATTAAAGGACGTCCAACATCTCTCGTCCCCATGAGCACAGGACTATAATACTCTAAGCCTTGTAGCGCTGGTATTCACCTGCAACAAGACAATGGTCACGCTCGAAAGGTTCTACAGAATCAAAGTCAGTCGAAAATTCAAGGACCCAAGTTTAAGAGACCGAATGCAACTTACCCAGAGTCATCTGGTACTTTGGCTTGATGCATTCAGCGCGCATCTTCTGGACTTCGTTGGCAAAGACCTCCGCAGGCGGGGCAGTGCTGTCAATGCAGTTTGCCTTGATGGAAATGACGATGCCGCCGCCGACCTTGAGGAACCAGTTGGCGTTCATGGCAACAATACGGGCTTGGTCGGGCTGAGCGACATCTGCGAAAATGACATCGACCATGGGAACAATCATGCGGTAACGGGTGGGTTGACGAGCGTCCTCGACAATGGGAACAACGTTGGTTCGCTTGGAGGCCATGTTGATGAGGTCACGGCCTGATCGGTGCGAGAACTCCACGGCATAGACGTAGCCGGTAGGGCCGACCAAGTCGGCGACGTGCGAAACAGATGTACCAGAAGCACCGCCGAGGTACAAGACGCGAGAGCCAGGTTTCATGTAAATGTTGTCGGCACCACCAGCGATGGCAGCGCAAAGCTTGCTTCGGAAAGGATTCCACATGCGGTACTCAACCTTGGTCGTTGTGGAGGTACCATCATCGTTTTGAACAGTCTCGTCGACAGAGATACGCTTCTCGCCATAGACAGACTCGCCGGGAGTAAGGTTTCGTGTAGCGATACCGTCTTCTTTGCCACCTCGGACAACGAAGACACCAGGGTGACGATGTGGCTCCTATCCAGGTAAAATCCCTGTTAGTTCCCATGGCTATCCAGAAGGCAGGATTTTTTTCCTCCCCCCATGAGAAAATAACAACCGAGGCAATGAGGAACCTACCACAATGACCTTGGCACCACCCTTCTGACCAGGCTTGCCGCCTCCACGGGCACCACCGCGACCACCGCCGCGAGGTCCTCCACGACCTCCACGGCCACCACCAAAGGGAGCACCACGTCCGCCTATGTTTCTCACGTCAGAATCGAGAGCGTAAGCGATTTCATGTCTGTCTCTCGACGGGGACATAGCATACCACGAGCACCACCTCGACCACCACGATCACCACCACCGAAACCTCCTCGGCCACCACCACCGCCTCGACCACCTCCACGTCCTCCACGCATACCACCGCCACCGCGGGGGCCGCCTCGAGTACCGAAAGCCATTGATGAATAGTGTTTTGATCGAAGGAGGTAAAAATTGTGTGAGGGCTGTCGGCTGAGAAAAATAACGAGCAAGCTCCCGAAGCGCTCTTGTGCACCCTTGATGGTTTGTTGTGGTATTTGTCGCCGGTCTCTGGATTGGGGGTTCTCAAGTTCTTGAAGATCAGAAGAAATTTTTGAAGCTTTTTGCCTGGGAAGCTTTTTTTCTGCGGATCGATCCACTAATATCCATTATCAGTTAGCGCCTTCTCTAACGCAGAGACCCCTGCAAGACCCGACTTTTTCCCGGCTCCGCCGACGACTTGGCTCGGAAATATGAATCCAGGATCAGTCACGTGGACGAGGGCCACATGTATCAGCAAGTTTGTGTCCAACGTGCGATGTGGATAATTGAGGATAGAGTCAATGATCCGCGAAACTTTTGTCCTTGCGACCACTGATTTACAAAAATAAATCTCAAAGAAAAAATTATTTGGATTCTGTTTTCGAAAAATACGATCCCAGCTTTTATTTTTGGTGAGGTTGCACGTGCAATTTGTTCAGGAAATGAATTGAACTGTGGATGTTGACTGAGCAAGGAGGGCAGCCAAACCCTAACGAATTGCCCAAATTGGTAAGCGAGCATCGATAGCAGCAAGCGCTTGGAGGGGGCAAAAGTTCTGAACTTCTCAACTCCAGCCCGCGAATCCACGTCGTCGAATCAGCAACCCCATTCAAGTCGTCGAGATGGTGAGTCCCTGCCCTGCGAAAAGAAGAGAGACAAAGGTGGATGGTTTGATTGAAAAACATAATAAAATCGGCGATCCGTATGTTCTGCAATGCAGTCTGCAATGCAGAAATGCTGCTGAACATATCATATCGTCGTCGCCCGTTGAATTCGGACAAGCTAGCGAGCGGCATCGCATATTGGACAACGACTGACCAACCTTGTCTGTGTTCTTCCTTTTCGCTTTCAATAAACAGGTCCGATACGCCGCCACCGAGATCCAGTCCTCCAAGTCGGCCCGCGCCCGCGGTGCCTACTTGCGAGTTTCCTTCAAGAACACCCGCGAGACCGCCCAGGCTATCAACGGCTGGAAGCTGCAGCGCGCTGTTGCTTTCCTCGAGAATGTGAAGGAGCACAAGGAGGCCGTCCCCATGCGACGATACGCCGGCGGCACCGGTCGCTGTGCTCAGGGTACGACTTTCCCATCAACTTTCCTTTCGGATCGCTCCCGTCGCAGGATACATGTCGAGCCGAAACCTCTTTCCGCAGAATGCCACACTATCGTCTTCACAAGTTGCTTGCATAGTACTGTTGATTCTTGAACGGACTGTATCTAGGGCAGATGATGCGCTTTTGACAATTCCTTAAAAGGAGAGCAGTATCAAAAACGCGATCGGCTGACAAGTACCATCAATAGGCAAGCAGTTCGGTGTTTCCAGGGCCCGCTGGCCCGTCAAGTCTGCTCAATTCCTGTTGGACCTTCTCAAGAACGCCGAGTCCAACGCAGATGCCAAGGGTCTCGACACTGGTGCCCTCATCGTCAAGCACATTCAGGTCAACCAGGCCCCCAAGCAGCGCCGCCGAACATACCGTGCCCACGGTCGAGTACGTTTCCCCACTTCTATTGCATGATGCGCAGCTCAATTGCGATGGACCCCTTTTCCACAGAAGAAAAAACAGAACGAAACAAATCCAGACATTGCATTCGATAACGGAATGGGTCGCGTTTTCTGACACTCGGCATAATAGATCAACCCTTACATGTCCAACCCCTGCCACATCGAGCTCATCCTGACCGAGGCAGAGGAAGCGGTTTCCAAGGCACGAAACTGAGTATGAGGAGAGACATTGATGGTGGGGCGGGTTGCTGGCACTGTTGCGCTGAGATGGTGTCAAAGGGCGTTGGAATGTTCGTGCTTGCAGTATATCCAGTAGGAAAAACATGATGCTTGTAGTAATGCCTATTACAATGACTGGACGAAACTTTTTAGCCAACGAAAAATATCGCAAGTAACGTTTCCTGCGTGAATCTACTGACCTAGCTGTTAAAATGACATCCCTGGGTGTTCCAGATGGGATGTAGTTCTCGTAGGTTCTCTCGTATTATCTTCTTTTATCGGACAAGACATGATACAAGTCGTCCTGCACCCTGGTTATGGGCGTGAATAGGACGTATTCCCGCTTGTTAGGCAGATATGCGGCCATGTGGGTGCGAAGTCCATTGTGAAATTCTATTCATTGTTGATTCTATCATATTAAGGACCCTTGTGAAGGTAAAATGAGATAGGTAAATCAGTGCGTGCTATTCCCCTTTTAACCCCATGCATTTTTACTGTAGCCCAAAACACACTAAAAGGTTTCTACTGCATGTACTTGTTTCCTATTGCATGTATATTCGTGAGAGCTCTTTTTCGGCAAGTCCTAGATCGATATGTGAATATGATTCCAATTCACCATGCACACCAGTTAAGTAAGCGCAGTTCTAAACGACGAATATTCAGTCCATCGAATGCGGTGGAAGCCAGCACTTTCTTTCCTGGTGCGAAGACTCTCAAAAGGATGGAATTCTTTTCTGGGCTGTGTATCAAGAGTTTTCTCTTTCCATTCACAGAGAGTCGTAATAATCAGCACCACTATATTCGTCATTTGCCTCAATGGTACCGTTGAATCGGCCATGGCCTGGACGTAACACGCCTTCTTGTCTCGCGTCAATAATGTCTTGCTTCTCATATGTTGGCAACCAGCCAAACGTCATGCCAAAGGCTTCGAGTACCGCCTTTTCGCTCTTCTTTATGAAAGGACTAATCCTGGCAAGAAGTTTGTCAGTGCAGTTTTGCATCAAAGGTCCCAAGTCCTTGTTGAGCAAGACAGTTAGCGTCTCGCGACGATTTGAGAGAATTGCTGCTGTGTTTAAGAACGGGGTATCGACGACGACATAGCCGCAGGAGCGGAAATATAGATGCTTTAGATGGTACTTCGTCTCGTCTTCATGTAGTGTGTCTACATGAGGGATGTAATTTCTAACAGCTTCAGCTTTCGAGGCCAATATTCCTGCATCCATCGGCTGTCCCCTTTCTTTCGCCACAAGGTTGCGGACTTTGACGCTCGGTGAAAAATGGTCAATCAAACCAGCCCATGAAAGTAAATCAGGCTGTTCAAGGTCTCTGCTTGGTTGAGAATCACTTTCAGTTGAGGGCCAGATGGGTTCGACCAAGTGCTGCTGCACTAGAACGTTGAAATCGCTGTCCGCTATGGTCTGGTGTGCATCTTCCGATAACGGCACATCGCCGTCAAAAAGCGCCATGGCAGCCATGATTGATTCCTGGTTGACAGAAGGCATGAACGGCGGGCGAAACGAGCCCTGGCGGGCCATGGTAGGAGGGCCAGAAAGGGACACAGACTCCAACTCTAGTTTCTCTAGAGAGGCCAGGGAAAACTGACGAATTGCTTGCAAGAACACATGTGGTGATGACCAGCAGTTCTTCAGAGATAGATGCTTTATGTATGGTAGTTGAAGCAATGTGGAAGTATCCTTCTTTACCCCCGTTGGCAGTGCCATGAGTTCGGCTTGATGATAAAAAGGGGCGGGAAGAATGAATACATTGCGCTGATATGAGCCAGCCCCAAACTCTCCTCCACATATCCATTCAAAGTGGATGCTCTCGATATTGGGGTATTTTCCGACGTAATTATTCAAAAGCCGGAACACTTTGCTGACTGATGCGACGGGTGATACTCTGAGACTCTTGACGTCTCCTGGGTTGGTCACCATGACCTGTCTCCAATCGGCTATGACCCCGAGCGAAAAGTTTTTGAGGTTCGGGATAGCCTTCCATACATCGTCCCGACAAAAGATGTGGAGATGGCAGCTTGGAATCTTGGCAACGGTGAATGTAGTCACGTTGTTCAAGCAATCGTTGAGGGCGTTGTTGACTATCGCAAGGACAAATGATTGAATCATGGCACGATGCGCCCACTCAAGTTCCAGCAGCATCTCCTTTTGCGCCTCAGTGAGGCATGAAGGGATCAAGGGATGAGTCGCCGAGTCTTTCGCTCCAAGGTCTTGAACCGGCTCATAGTCTGGTTCTGCAACATTATCGGGCGGAGCCGTCGGTCTTCTTTCAAGTTGGAGGTTTGATAAAGAGACACCTTCGGTGTCGAGCAGAACCTGGATAGCATCATCGATTTGTGACGTCGCGTAGCCGGCTTCGGTGACCATTCTCTCGAGTATTCTCTTCCTAAATGTTATAAGCTGAGGATGCGTGGTAGGTTGTTTTTCATGCGGTGCAGAGCTGTTGGAGTTGGCAATGGTGATACTAGGTTCATAAGTCATGAGAGATGAGCGATTTTGTTTTCGCCAATTTACTGTGGAAAATACGGGTTGCGGGCTCGCGCCTTTTCGTGCCCGTGTATCTGGTCCGCAAAGAAAACCCAAGCCAGCATCGCAGTTCAATCCCAGGTTATGAACCTTTGTCAAGCAGCGAAGCGCCGCTTTCATGCCATGGGTTTCATCGGCGGTCTCCTCAAGAATGGCGAGATCAGTGTAACGATAATAGTTCTGGTGCGGCCAGCGATAGATGCCCCAAAATGTCGGGATGGCCTCTTGGGTGGGCTTCACGGGAGGACAGGCGAGTATGTCTTCATCAAGCTCAAGTGAGAGGGCAAATCGAAGCATATGCGGGCCAAAAGACTCAAAAATACGCATCCCGTGCGAGAAGAGGTTAGGGTTTGTGCATTCTCCCGAGCCGTCCATGTCGGGGCCCAGCCTGGAGTACAGCTCAGATCGAAAGGGCACGACCACATTTCGAAAGTATTGGCCCGAGGCTTTGGTTTCGAACTCGCGGCATACTAAGCGTAGATTCCTGACGTCGGCTCTGCTCAGATAAGAAGTGATGATGTCGAAGACCTCAACGGGGAGTTGTGCCATTTGCCATGAGGTTGAGTGGCCGACAAGGCAAGTGCTTGCCAAACCAATTGTTTCGCTCTGTCAAGCTACTCACGAACCAAAACGCATGATAACGTTGTAGATGCAAATGTGTCATGAGTTCAGTGTTGTTTTGGATAGAGTTCATGGGCAGGTACAACCAGCGTCCGTCCCTCACCCATTTAAGATGGCAGGTGCGCGGGGCCGTCCGTCCGTCCGTGCTTCGACGCAGGCTGGCCGCAGCATTGGGCGCTCTCCCAGTCTTCGCTCCTCGTATGTCCCTTTCAACCACGTTCAAGTCTGCATGTATGTGCCTCAAGTTTGAATAGCCCGATCTCCTTGTGCAAATCCAATAAATCCTCCGAGTCCCAATAGATGCAGATGCCAGATAGCACAACTCCACCAGACGTGTCTTGACAAGCTCCATATGAGCCACTTGTCGTTGTCGTTGTCGTCGTCGTCGTCGCTGTCGTTCTTGTTCTTGTTCTCGTCTCGTCTGGTGTTTCCATACATCGTCAGCCGGCCCCGAGTGTGTGACGTTGATCTTTTGACATTAGGATCTTGGATCTTGGACACACCGACATGGAAGCCATAGTTATGCCCTCGTACATCGAGCGCTTCGTACGACGCTGAATGATTTCCTTGGTCGAAGACGAAAAGCACACCAATATCTGGCCTGAGGCTACGGGTAACTACCACATTCAAGTAATTTTGGAGACACCGCTCAGGAACGGCAAGTGAGTGACGAAACGGGCGGGTGCATTATGGACAGTATTGGTAGGTAAAATACATATGTATGTACAGTGGCAATCATTCCTCCAAACTTCAGCATGGACTTCTCAAAGACTGACATCTGCTGGGGCAGCCTCGCAAGAGTCCTTCCACTTGATCAGTATTCAGAAACACAACATGCACAACATCAACAGGCGTTCTTCTCTTCCTCTTCAATCATCACAGCTCAGACATACTCATGCTTCGGAGCTTCCTTGCCAAAACCAGTACCTGGTAACACGAGTAAAGTCAGTCACAAATGTCCGAGCAAAGGTCAAATGTTTACCCGAAATCTTTTTTTTTTTCGGCCTGGTTTGCAGGACACGAATAAGCCAGCCACTTACACTGCGGCATATTCCACTTGAAAGTTGGATGGCATGTCCTTGCAAGTAGCCGGAGGGGAGCCACCGGCTGTGTCAACCCTGTAGACGTGCTTGATATCTCCTGTCGTGCCACTTTTGGTCGTCAGACGAAGCCAGCTGACGGCCTTTTCGCCGACTTGTCCCACGGCAGCTGTTGCTGGAGCATTGGACGAGCTGTTCTTCGCACAGGCAACCTGACCAATGGCCTCTCTAGGGGTATCCAAGTCAAAATGCGGTGTCGAGCTGTCAGTGAAATAGTGCAATCCTGATCGAGGCAGGATCACGGGGCCGAGTTTCTCTTCAGTATCGTGGAGATTGAAGTGTACGGCCATTGCAGGGATATGTGATAGGATATCCGGGTACAGGGCTGCCATACAAGTTGCATTGAAAAGCGTAGCCACGGCGCCGGCAGCTTTTGGCGTGGCCTTGCCGTTATCTGGGTCGCACGTGTAGTGTTGCGTACCGCGGCCAAGGGCAACATGGCGTACCGTTGTCCCCTCGTCTGGTGCCGGTAGACCATCGAGACCTGGAGCAACGATAGACTGATGTTAGTGCAGGTTCGATGTGATATTTTGCTGCTGAAGTGTTGTGAACTAGGTAGTTACTGGAGAGGCATGCGAACTCACCGATAGGCATATGCGCCTTGGACAGGTGACAAGCGGGTGCTGAGGACAAGAACTTGGCAGCTTGAACTTTAGAAGCAACAAGATTGAAATAATCGGACAGGCTTGTCAGGGCGCTCATGGGGTTATCCTTGAGGTTCAGGATTGGAAATGTCGGCACGGCATTGGCGGCTGCAGCCCATATAGCGAAGACGACAGTTGACAGACGCATCGTGAGTCGTAATGAACCAAGACGAGAGATTCTCGAGATGCCAGAACCTTGATTCTCGACTAGAGGAGGGAAAAATACGAGAAAAAAAAATGTTTTCGTTGTCCTTATGTGCAGTGGACATATGCTATATTGCAGTGTGTACTGCTCGCAACCCAAAAACCCAAGCAAAACGATGAAAGACGAAGTGTCGGGTAGTCGTGATTTTAGCAATGAGAAACGAAAAGGAAGAAGGACATGAAGAAAAATAATACGAGGAAAAAGAAAAGAAAAGAAACAACAACAACAACAATGATAATAGGAACTCGATTAAAGTAGAGGCAACCGGAACAGGAATGAGAAAAACAAAAGGAAATCCCACGATTAGGAATGTTGTTAACCAGCCCAGCTGGAGCGTTGTTTAAAAAAGTCAGGAATCAAAAATGAAGAAGCAGCAGAAAGAACAGACGGAGAGAAGGAGGTGATAACATGAAAAGAGGGTGTAGGCCTCTATTATAGACCTGGCCGGCCTGAAGACAATGGCCTCTATGTAGTGTGTGTATGTACATATGTATGTAATGTAGGTGTCAAACAGCCACCGGCAAGTCAATTCAGTAATTCATACATGACAAGACAATTTGCTTCGAAACGCACTTCCTGCCGCCGAGGTGCCAGACTGCCCCCCCCCTTTTTTTCCCTTTTCAACGTCATTTTCTACATCATGGGCGGCTCGCTGCAAAGCAGCTGGCTGGCTGGAGTGTGGACATGGATGCACATTGCACATTGCACACCGTCCGGGTCGGTGTGTGGCGCGCAGGTGTACCACGCCATAGAAAGTATCTTGGAGCAAATATGGCCAAGACACCAGTCTACGCGGTTGCAGTGCCGGTAGTCCAATCAACTTGGGGTGATCAATGTCTGGGAGCACTGAGGCGTGGTTGCGTCGTGGGGATTGGCTGTGTTTGTGTAAGCGCCCTGCGTTGGATACACCAAACACAACATAACACAGTCACACACACACACACACACACAAAAAAAAAAAAAAAAAAAAAGGCCGATGGATGAGACGGCCGAAACGTGATGGTTCAGTCGTCGGCCGCCAGAACGGGCCGCCTTGACATAAAAATAGAAAGTGTCCCAATTGGGCGGCTTGATTTGCCTTGTGCGCGCTGTACAAGTGTGCACATGTGCAGCATCCTATCCGAAGCGCGCATCACTGGCAGCCAAGCAGGAGGTTTTATCCGTCCGTCCGTCCATCTCTCTGTCTGTTTCAATTCAGAGCTCAAAGGGACTCGGTTTGCTGAAACGAACCGTGTTTATCTTCGACACCTCGTGAGGGGGGCCGAGTACATTAGGTACACAAAAAATTACATGTATACAGGGGTACATACAGTAAGCATTACGGCAACACGTCTTCAAGAACCCTCGAACCCATCTTGCTTCCACTTGCCATGATTGGCAGCTGATCCTATTGATCCAGCACCACCTGCGGCTGCTATCGAGGAACTCAGGCCGGCCGCATGCTTTTCAACATCTGTGCTACCAAGCCAATAGAGTGAGAAGAAGACCAGAACGTGAAGTGCCACGCAGTATGCTGCAAAGAGATTCCTACTTGCCCGAGATGCTAGGACCATGCGTGTGATTGAGTACACCACCCTTTCCGGAAGACTCATTCGATGATATGCCCGAGCCGACTCCCTACCACGGAAAGCCGCAAATGGTGAGAGATTCGACTCGTAGGCCTTGCGATACCTGTCCATGGCGATTCCTGGGCTCCCACTTCCTCCAATCGATACAGAGGAAGGATTGGGATTGCTGGAATACGCCGTGGACGAGGTCGCTGTCGACCCGCCCCGGTTGTACGTCGACACATATCTCGTCTTCTCATACAGGTTGAGGTTGTCCTTTTGCAACGCGGCGACCTCTTGTCGCAGTTGCTGCACAGTCCGATGCGTCTCGGTCAACTCGTTCTCAAGCTCTGTGTTCTTCTTCTTGAACCGATCTCTCTGTGCTGTCACCATGGGCAGAATCCCAGATCCTCCTCCCATCGGTTCCCGCTCCCCTGGCGCCATGCGTGGATCTATGCCGCTAATGATGGACGAGGTGGGTGACAATCGTCCTTTTCGGGTTTGCGCTCGAGTAACATAGGTGCCCGCAACCGACGCGCCAGACGGAAAGGCATTGGCTCCCTCCGACTGCATGTTTTCGAGATCCTCTTCCAACTTCTGGTTCAAATTCTGTGACTTCTCCAGCTCGGCATTGGTCCTTGAGAGCTCCTCCTGCAAGTCTTCCAAGCGGCGCTGAAGGTCTTGGTGAGAGACTCGAAGGACGGTGAGCTCATCACCCAATTTCTTGTTGCGCGACAAAAGCAGTTTTTCCAGCGAGTCTCCCTTTTCCTCGCCGTCTTGGATCTTGTCTTGCGCCTCTTCGTCATCTCCTGTAGAGAACTCGATGCTTTTGAGGACCTCCAGCTCCTGCTTGATGTCCTCGTAGTCGGCCCATTTCTGGATTCTAGCCTTGAGAGTTTCCTTTTCATCCCTCAAATGCGCAGTTTCCCGTTGTAATGTACGGACTTGCGAGTCCCACTCGCGTTTCATTGTTTCTTTTTCCATTCGGGATGAATCCAGTTTGCGGATGAGCGATGAGTTCTCGCTTCTCATGCGCATATAACTAGGCTCGTCGTCGAGTGACCTTTCAGGTTGCGTCGAGAAGGCGGACTTGGCCTTTGCCAATTCTAACCGCAATTGTTCATTACGAGCTTCCACCTCCGCAAGTCGAGAGCTTGTTCGTTCAATATCCGAGTGAAGCATCTCGAGCTCAGCACTTGACGAATAGGCTCGCTTGCTCTCTTGATCCTCAGTGGTCTTGCCAAGGCGCTGATTGACTTCATAACTGGCGCGCATTTCATTGAGAAGTCGATCCTGGTTTTCCACCTTTTCTTCCAGACTCTTCTCCTTGGCTTCCCAGTTGTCTCTTCTTTCTTCCAGCACGGCATTCCAAGAAGATTCGACTTCTTTAACCCGGCTTTCGAGTGCTGTTTCGATCTCTTTTCGTGCCAATCGTTCGGACTGAAGCTGTACTTCGGTCTCCTCTAGTTGGGACGTGAGACCCGCGACATTTTTCTGAAGATGTTTGTTCTCCTCGGTGAGTCTCGGAATAGTCTCTTCAGATACGAGCATGGAATCCACAGATGCCTCGAGGAGGGGGTATGGATCTGGCACTTCTGATATAGAACTATATGTTTGTAAGAATGCCGAGTTGATGGACTTGGAGTGATTTGTGAGAAGGTCGATGAAGTTTTGGTAGGCTAAGTGATGGGGTCAGCACATAAACCAAGGTAACTGGCACTTTAAAGAAGGGGGGGGGGGGAGCAACCCGTGAAGGTATACCTTTCAGTAGGCCTTTAATCTCGTTCAACTTGCTTGCATCGTCTAGTTTTCGAAATTCCTTTGTTTTATGAGCAAGTTCCTTGCGTTGAACTGTCGAGTCTCGTTGATAGGTTACAATTTCCGAGGCAGTATTGTCCAGGCTCGAAATTAGAGCGGTAAGATCGACGCCTGTTTTTCAACTCTAGTAAGCAACTACAGGGACACCACCTGGCAGGAGAGGAAAAAAAAAACAAAAGAAACATGAGCATACTTCGCCAAGCCGAAATGGCATGTTGAAATTGATTTCCCACTCCGTCGACAGTTGGCATGGTTGACGCTATCGTGCCTGGAGCAGCTGCAGAGCCCGACGCATCCGCAGCGTCAGCCATTCCACGAGTGCGATGTGTTGAGACTTGGTCGCGGCGGGAAACTGGTGTGTAATTTTCTTTTCTGTATCTTTTCCTTATCTTCCTTCTTCAAGCCAGATACGGGCGATACATGTATATACAGGATGCCGGAGAAGTTCTTCAGGACAACCGGGATGATGCACAGCTGGAGTCAAAGGTTGACGTGTCTTGGTAGTTCCGTCACAGCGACTCGCAGCGGCTCGGATCACAGCGACTGATGTGGCTACTAGACCTAACTTAGCCCCCGGTTGTGGGGTTAGTGGCGCCAAAGCAGGCTGGCCAGCCAATGATTTGACATTTTACCGCCAAGTTGTGGGACCAGACAACTTGCAAGCGACCCCGCCCCACCCGACAGCACTTGACTGGTACAGTACTTGTATTGACCAGCTGGAGTGACCTCGAAAGCTACCAGCTGACATGTACCAGCCTGCAGACTCCAACAACTCGTCACGTTTCTAATCTTCAAACCGACAACGACTCTAGATGATTGCCCACAGTTGAGGATACTTTCGCCGAGAACGACAATTGGCTACAAAGCTTGACCGTCCATCTGACCGTCGGAAACTTGTAAATGGTCCATTCACCTCGCAGTCAGTGCGAGCTTGTCCGAGTCCGAAACCTCGCCGAACCTCCCGTTTCGCCTTTACCGAACATATCATCGCACTCTCGACATCGCTGAACAGCGCAGACGAGACGCACCCATCTTTCTTGCAATCGATTGATACGAGACTGAGGCTTCGAAGACGTCTCTCGGGATTTGGCATCTGCAAATATGACCCGTCTGCTGCGAACGTGCAGTTGACAGAATCGCCGGCATGGCGTCGTACAATGCAGAGCCGCGTACTGGCTCTGAGGAACAGCCCGTTGACGAGGCCGGACCATATATTTTGCGACCGCTATTAGAAGAGATACCTCTGTCAGCAGATGGTTCCAAGAGTGATGTGAAGATTAACTGTGTGGAATACTACGGTAAGTACCGCAGCATTTGCGGATAGCCAAGCAGTCAAGTCACTAAAAAAGCAGCGTGAGTAGACGGAAATCTGTACATTGGCACATCGGCTTCTGAAATCCTCCACTTTGTACAAATACCGCCTGATCCAGGCGACGCAGCCGGACGATCTACATATATACCAGCCTCGAGGTTGTCGCCAGTATCCTTGGATTCGTCGTCTTCATCGCCCGCCGGGAGACTGGGAGTTCAGGAGATACTTTTGTTGCCCAAGATCGGCAAGGCTTGCATCTTGTGCAATTCAACAGCTGCCTTCTACACCCTGCCCGAGCTGAGTCCCGTGTCCGGTATCAGCGTCGTGAAGAATTGTAGTTGGATAGGCGGCGTGGATTTGAACGAGACCGATTTCAATGGTAGCTCAGGAGACATGTCAGTAAATGATGCCACCATTCTGCTGTCTTTGAAGTCAAAGATTCAGGTCGTGCGCCTGGCCGACAGGGTTTTGGAAGCTCCTGTGAGTCTTGCAGGGCGAACCCACACATGGCAACGCTAACAGGCGGAATTTAGAAAGTGACTTTTGCTGGAAGTGTTTTGTCGGTGCGACGAGACTCGATCGCTTGCGTTGCCGACTCTCGATCCTATGCTCTGCTCGACATTTACAGGCAGCTCACAATACCATTGATGAGCATATCGACATTGGATGAGACCCCTATTGAGCAGGTTGGAATGCCACGACATTTTCAAGATGCTGAATCCGCTGCTACCAACAACCATTCCGTAAACCCAAATAGCAGTACTCGACATGTGCAATCGCCCAAAGGTCACAAGCGTACATCGAGTAAAGCAAGCGACTCCGGGTTGATCCAACAATCAGCCACGCCTGAACCCGTGACCAGTCATCATCGACCTGTCGATGATGATGAACCGACTCCTGTGCAGGCCGATAAGCCTCTTCCTGCGGCGCCGATGACCAGCGACCCGGAACCATCTCCGAAATCTGAGATAGCATCCTCTAGCAATTCTATTAGTCTGCGACCCCACATAGCTTCACCGAGCTCGGAAGAATTTCTGCTAGTTATCGGGACGAAAGCATCTGAGCCAGGCCTGGGCATGTTTGTTAGTCTGGATGGAGAGCCTACTAGGGCTACCATCCAGTTCGACAAATATCCTGAGCAAATTGTCGTTGATGGAGGTAATTCGGACACGATTTCGTCACAAACAAGGCCGGGGGACCAGCAAGATGGCCACGTTATTGCTTCCATTCGCCAAGATTCTGACCAGGGTCCGCGCTTTGGTTTGCAGATCCAGCACGTCAATGCTGGCCAAGAGGCGAATCCGACCAAATACTGGCTCGAGGCCAACTCGCCACCCACAGGACAACCCTACGGCATGTCGACGCTCATGGGCCGAGGACAAATCCGACTGGATGAAGTTGTTTCCAAGCTAAGTCAAAAAAGATTTTTGCCCTCTTCTAGACTGTCTGAGACATCTACGTTTTCGTCTGAGAGGCCTGATACTAGTATATCTGTATCTATTGAGCGGCGGTCTAAAGATAAAAAGCCTTTAGAACCTGATGATTTCCACGATGGTGACCTCCTGCCCGAGGATTGGGAGTCAGCTCGGAATAAGGAAGGAGAAGACTTTACACGGCGACTTGCTAACGCCGAGACAAAACTGGTTATCTGGAACGGTGACCGTATATGGTGGGCAATTCGAAACCCTTTGATCATTCAGCTTGACACGATCCTCGATGGCGCTGGTGCTTGCGGACGGTCAGAAAACATAGACGGACGTCCCGTGTATTCTGTTTTGAACCTCATCCGTGGTCGAGACGCCAGGACCGAGCTGGACTATATGACGCTCGACTATTTGCGACAAAAAGCCGGGCTTCTCCTCTGGATCAGTGTTTTGGCACCTTCGGCAGGTCAAAAAATGGCTGATACTGAGCTCAATGCCCTGGAACATGTCTTGGTGGACAGCAAACTGGATCCTCGGGTCATCTTGTCAATGGTTCCTGAGATCCGCAAGGATGTAATTGAGGGCCCTCGTGGAATTTGGATTTATGCTGGCGTGAAGAAAATTGCCGAGCAGTTTCTTCGCAGCGTCTCGTTCGAGACATCAGGACAGGAGACCTTGCAGGACGTTGCTACTCGTGTCCTGCAGTTTTTGAGACACTTTTTGTCGTCTTGGAGAAAGATGAAGGGATTTGGCAGCGTGCCAGATGAGAGTGAGGTCTTTCGAACGGTGGACGCAGCCCTGCTGATTGTCTTGCTCGAACTGGATCAACGCGCGCCTGAAGGCGTGGCGGCCAGAGGAGGAGCAGCAGTCAGAGCGGAGCTGAATGAACTCGTGGATGGTGGTGTTGACTGCTTCGATCGCGCTGTTGATGTGCTCGAATCGTATCGTCGGCTCTTCGTTCTCAGCAGACTCTATCAAAGCCGCAAGATGGTTGGCCATGTTTTGGCAACATGGAAACGTATTATCGAGGGAGAAGAGGACGCAATGAAGGAATTCCAAGGCGGCGAGCTACGCGTGAGGGACTATCTTCGCAAGATTAGCAGTCGGTCTCTGGTTCAGGAATACGGAGTCTGGCTTGCGAAGAAGAACCCTCGGCTTGGCGTCCAGGTTTTCGCTGAAGACGCGGCGAGGGTGCCCAAATTTGAACCCCCAGAAGCTGTTGCCATCCTGCGAACAGAGGCGCCTGCCGCAGTCAAATACTACCTCGAGCACCTCGTCTTTGATAAAGGCCTGACATCGTACGTGGGAGAGCTTCTCAAGTACTATCTGGATGTTGTTCTCGGCGATCTTGAATCGTCACAGACGAGCCGGGACACCATCATGGCAGCGTACGATGCATACAGAGCTTTGCAGCCGCCGAAACCGACATACCACAACTTTCTGACGGAGAATGCGCCGCCAGACGATGAGGTCTGGAGAAGTCGGCTGCGCTTGCTCCAGCTTCTCGGCGGCCCGCATGAATACAATGCCGCTGCCATCGCAGCGCGCATCGAAAGTCTACCCGGCGACTTACTGGTGCCCGAGACCATCATCCTGGCAGGACGTCAGCATCGGCACGAAGAAGCTCTCCGCCTCCTTGTCCATCAGCTCGGCGACTATGACACTGCCGTCGCGTATTGCCTCCGAGGAGGATCCAGCGTCTACTCTCGACCCCAGGCGCGCTACCGAAGCGACAGCTTGCCGGGCGTGGAACAACAACACCGGCTTTTCCAGGTCGTGCTGGCCGAGTTCTTCGCCATTGCCGATGTAAGCGATCGCCTGGAACAGACTGGGGCTCTGCTCGAGCGCTTCGGCGGATGGTACGACGTGCAAGACGTGCTGGACTTGGTCCCGGACACGTGGTCGGTCGATGTGATTGCCGGGTTCCTCACCGGCGCCCTCAGGAGAATGGTCCAGGAGAAGCACGAAATGACGGTCAAGAGAGCGCTGAGCGTGGCCGAAAACTCCAGACTCAACTACGATTTAGTGGTGAGTGTGGGGAAAAAGGGACCAAGCATCGAGGCACAAGACTAGGAGGAGAGAAGACGTTGCCCAACAGGTGTGAAAGGGAAGGGATGGAACTGTGTCCTTGATATTTTGACCTTGATGTCATGTTTGCTTCGTGGGCTTCCCTCACGCCGCCTTTTCTGCACAAACAAGAAAATGCCGCAAAAAGGCAAGAAAGAAAAATCTATGCAGCATAGTGTAGCGCGTTTTTAGATGATCTATTCAATTCCAATACCCCTTCAAATCATCCACGTCCCATGAAAACTGAGTGTATTGAATCGCTTGCCAAGATAAATATTTCGCTCATGTCCAACTGACGCGTGCAAATAACTGAACCCAAAATAGCGCGTTTGTTGGTTATGACTTTCCCCCTCCCCTGCCACCCCCTCTGCTTTTCTTTTCTTTTCTTTTTTCTTTTCTTTTTTCTTTTTTTTTTTTTACAT
>SRPW01000347.1:0-24653 GCA_018360225.1 Claviceps pusilla | reverse complement strand
TTATTAACCTTTTCTCTTTTATTATACTAAGCTTTATAATATATTTATATAGTAAAAGGGAATCTATATAGATTATTATTAGTATTAGTAGAATTTATAGCTTTTATATAATAGTCCTTATTATTATACTAATTATATAGGCAATATTAGCGCCCTAAACTATAGTATATAGCTTAGAAGCAAGAGCACTCCTTATAACTCTTTTACTTTTTAATAAGCTATATATTATAATATTACCTTTAAGTATAAATTTATTTCTAATTCCCTTTTTTTTAGTATTAAGGATAATTATATATTTTATTTATAAACTTAAGTCTTTATTATTTATAAAGATATAGAGTATAGTAGTAGTAAGGTTAAGTAGAATATACCTTAATTTATAGTTATAATACTATATTTACTATTAAATCCTCTTATTTAATTAAATTATAATAAATTTATTAGGGTTTTTAGCCTAAGTAGTAATAGAGAGGTTAAATATAGCTTCTAGTTAGTAGACTATAAATATATGCTTTTTATATATATTATTCTATATATTACTACTTTATAGTTAGCTTATTAGGTTTAATAATTTAAAGCTTCTTACTTTAGCCTTTTTAATAGAGTTAAACCTAATTTCTATTAAGTTTATATAGAATATATCTATTAAAGATTAAGGGTTTAGTATATATTAGGACTTGCTTAGGTTTTACTATAAATCCTGCCTTCTTTAACTTAGATTCGTTATTTTTAAAGAATTTAGTATTACTTAGGCTAAGGGTATAATTTATTTATATATTAATTATTTTAAAGTAATTAATTATATTAAAAGTAATTAAGAAGTAGGTATTATATATAGAAGTAATTATTATTAGCTTCTTATAGTAGTAGTAGAAGTATATTACTTACTAATATATACTAGCTTTTATAATACTATAAAGGGGCTTTATAACTTTTATTATAGTATTCTTTAGGTATAAATATATAATTTATACTAGTAATTTTATAATTATTAAGCAATTTAGTTTAGTTTTTAACTAAATATATACTTATATAATATCTTATAACTATAAGAAAATTTAGTCTTTAGCTAATTAAGGTACTAAAGTAATAATAAGCCTTTAGCTTATATATTAAATTATTAAAGATTATATTGGAATCTATGCCTTTTCCTTATTACTATACTCTTAAATTATAAGTCTTAATTTCTTATAGGGGTTATTAATTCCTTTCCCCTTAACTTCTTATACTATATAAGATTAAAAAAGATATTAGTTTCTATACTCTTTCTTATTAAGGATTATAAATTAAAAGATATCCTTAGCTAATAAAGCCTTAATTTCCTTTTAATTAAATACTTTAAAGAGTTTTTTACTAATAGTAATTTTCCTTTATTTCTAAAGTTTAACTATTAGTTTTTAATTACTCTTTTCTTTTACTATTAAGAAAGCTTTATTATTAAATCCCTTAATATTTCTATTATTTTCCTTTTTTATTTCCTTATAACTTAATATAAGTAAATGCTTTTATAGTCTCTTAGGTCTTCTCTTTAGTGGTTTTATAAGTAATTAACCTTAGTTTATAGTAGTATCCTTAAGTTCCTTCTCTTTCTTATTAATTTCTTTTATATTTACTTCCTTTTTTATATTATAGTAGTATAGCTTTACTACTATTAAGCTAAATTTTACTAATCTATAGGGTATTTTTATAGTATAAGTTTTATAATTAATTAAAAGTAATTTAAATAAACTAGTTTAGCCCTTTTTTTTACACTAAATATAGACTTTTAAATTTAATAAAAGCTAGTATAATAGTAAGGTATTTAGGCTATTTTATATATTAAGTATATTACTTACTTACTTTTTTATAAGGTATTTTTAAGCTTTATTAGTAGCTTTTCTTAATAAAGCTACTCTTTATATTACTAATAGGCTTAGGGGAGAATTATTAATTATTTATAGGTATACTTAAAATATAAATAAAGTTAGTATAAGGCTATTTAGTTTAGTAGAATTATTAATAGCTTTTATAGCTAACCCCGTGGCGCAGTGGTCAAGCGTCATGGAAAACCTCGTCACTTTTCTTACGTAAGCAAGAATTATAGGGAGGTTGCAGGTTCTATTCCTGCACGGGGCATAGTTTTTCCTTAGTGTAGTAGGGGCTATATATTAAGGAAAAAACTGGACTCTAATTGGCTAGAAAAGTGGGGAGGCTTTTCTAGCTAATTAGTAGCTTAGTAAGCGAAGACTAAAGTGGGTCTAGTCCCCCCACTTATCCTAACTTACTAAGCAGCGCAGATTAGCCACTCCCGCGTTATATAAATAGGCAAAAATACCCCCTAGCTCTTTGGGTGCTAAGCCGGTTGCAGCCGTAATTGCTAGGATTAACGGGTATAGGGTAATTAGGGTTATTAAGCAGGAGTAATAGAAGAGAAAAAAGACTATAGGGTAACTAGGGTATAATTGTTAACTAGCTTTTTATAGAAGGAAATCGGACTTAGAATTCTAGGATTCTAAGAAGTAGAAAAAAAAAAATCATATATTTAGTTAGGTTTTTCATCCTATTAGGTAACTACTAATTAGTAATATTCTATAAGTAATTATATAATTAGCTAATTAGTACCCTAATAAAAGGTTTTCTTGTAACTAAATAAAACATAAGGAGCAGAGGTTCTAGAAACAGCTAAGCATAAATTGCTAAAGCTAGCTAGCGTATAAGAATAAATAAATAAATAGCTTTTATAGCTATTTAAAGGCATTAGGGAGGTATTAATTAGTCTTTTACCTTAGTCTTAATAATATTATATACTTTATAAAGAGAAATATAGTATCTTTTAACTTTTCTAATACTATAATATACTTTAATAGAAACCTTCTTTATATTAATAGTAAATTAGTATATAGTATACTAGAATTCTATAGAAGTAAAGTTCTTTTTAGTATTATAAAGAATATTATTTAAAGGTTCTAAATATATATTAATTTAGCACTTTTTTAGTATATTCTATATATCTTAGGCTTTTTACTTCTAAGGTTTAAGAAAGTAAGTAGCTTAAAATATAGTTACTATATTAATAATATATAATATAGGCTTATTATTAATTTAAAGAATATTTATAATAATTTTATAATTAAAGTCTATATTATTCTTAAGGGTAAACTTAAACCTTTTTAAAGCTTTACTATATAATTAATATTAGTAGTATTTATAGGTTAATTATTTAATATCCTAAATATTAATTAATTTACTAGCTTTTTAGAGTAGCTTAGCTAATTTAGTAATAAAGGGATATCTAAATTATTAGTAAAGCTAATAAATCTTAGCTTTTAAGAGGTAAAAGGTAGTAGCCTTATCTATCTATAAGATTTATTAAGGGTATCCCTATTTTTATATAATAGAAACTTTTTTTTTACTCTAAATTAATATATTTTTTAAGTTATTAAGCTTTATATTTAATTAGTCTATATTAGCAATATAGAATAAGAATAAAGTAGCTATATTAAGAATATAGAATTTAATAGTATTAAAAAGTATAGGAACTTATAGAATTACTAAGAAAGTTACTAAGCTTATACTAAAATTAATAGTATATTAACTAAAGGGCTTAATCTTTAGGTTTAGTATTAGCTTCTATAGAGCTTTAGCCTACTTTATTCCTATTATTAAGATTTTAGCTGCTCTAGTATTTAGTATAATTCTATAAGAAATCTTATTAAAATAGTAGTCTTTTAAAATAAAGCAGTGTATCTTAGAGGTTTCTACCTATAGTATAGGGTTAGCACTAAATAATTTATATTTAGCTATATTATTTTTAAGCGCTTAAAAAAGGGCTTTTACTTAAAAAAGTAATACTTTCTTATAGAGATTAACCTAATTAAATAGTCTTACTAGATTTAGTAGTAATTATATAAAAAATTACATAATTATTAGCTTAGGAATTAGGTTTTTTTCTAATGCTTTAGCAATAAAGGTATTTAAAGCTTTCTAAGCTAAGTATTTATTATTTATAATATTAAATACCTTAGGTTCTCCCTTATATTTAAGGAGGAATGTATTAAAGCTACGTTCTATAAGAGTCCCTTTATAGTTCTTATTTTTTTACTATAGTTTCTTAGCTCTTTATTAGTCTTACTAAGAGTATACTATAAACTAATATTTTTCTTTTTAGTATATAAAGTATTTTTAAAAAGAGTGTAATTTCTATTATAATTAGCTACTAAGGCATTAATTAAATAATTATTTATATTCTTAATCTATAAATATTAATTTATTATTAGTTTCTTTAGTTTTTAGGGTAGAATTTAACTATTATAATATTAGGTTTATTTTATAAGTATATATTAATTTATAGAGATTACTAATAATTTCTTTATATATTAATTTAAGGTTAAATATAGTAAATTAGTACTTAGGAATATTATAAATAGTAATAACTAATTAATTATAAAGTTTAGAATCCTTTATTAAAAAAAAGTATAATCCTTAGTAAATTTAATAAAGTTACTTAAGTAGTAATTCTAAACTTTAAGCTTTTATTTTATTAGAATTTTTAATTGTTGGAATTGCTCTCAACGGCAAAACCTCGGTGTAGGCAAAACGCCGGGTGCAGCGTGTGTGGGCGACCGGGTGGGTCCGCCACAACGATGCACGCGGTCTGATTGGTTACACTGCTGAACGCATGCGTAGCCACAACACCACCTTTTTCCTCACTTTCGTGAGCTTAGCCCTTAGAATAAAGATAATGAAGAAACACACTTTTTATGTTGTTTTTGTAATATATGTATTTTAGTATTTATTTTCCCTTTTTCTAGGTTATTCCTAACACTAATTAGTGGTTAGTAATAACTACAGATTCGCTAGGTTTAACTATAAAAGAAAAGATAGCTTTTAAGGTATTTAAAACCTCTATTGCTATGCTAAGGAAGAAAACTCTACTAAAACTAGTAGAGTTAGACTTTAACGGAGAAAGCCCTTACTATTAAGTAAACGCTAGTATCTATCCTATTTATTATAGAAAACTATATTTTAAAGGCAGAAACCTCCCTTAAGAATAAATAAAAGGGTTACCTTTAAAGATTTAGCTACTAAAGCCACTAAAGAAATAACTATAGCTTTACTAACTCCTAATAAAGCTATTTAATAAGAAATGCAGGAAAGGACTTATAATAATAATAGAGCATTATTAGTCACTAGCTTAGTTTACCTATTAAAAGACTCTCTTTTAAAGCAACTTTGCCTGTTTAATAGTGCTATCTCACTAGAATAGGAAGAAGCCTATAAAAACCCTAACCTTAGTAATGTAATAACACTAGTCCTTAATAACTAAATTGCATACATTATTAACTACTATAAGTTATAGGAGTGGACTAGAAAAGAGCTTATTAATAACTTTTAAGAAGATTTCTAAGACTAAAATATCTCCTACTTTTAGAAGATAAGTATATATCTTTAAAGTAGCTTCTAGGACTTCCTATAAGAAAATAGGGTTCTATTTATTAAGAGAATTCAACCTTTAATTCCTCTTTCTCTCTTTAAGTTACTTAAATATATAGATTAATAACTTAAGGATATGTTCCCTTCCGCTAAGACTAAGACTTCCCCTTATTATCTAAAGCTTCTAATACCTTAACCTTACCTATAACTAGGCTAACTACGCTAGTTTATATAGAATCCTCCTCTAAACATAAGTTATTATCCTCTCTTAATACCTTTAAACCTAAATAATAACCCTTATAGACCCCCTTAATAACCCTTTTATCCCCTACCTTAGCCTAACTCTAATTTCCCTATTTACACACCTATTAACTAAGCTAGCTAATAAAGGGATTTCTCTAAGAAGAACCCTAAGATTTTCTATAGAAACCTACCTAACTAGGTCCATTAGAATCCACTATATAATAATAATCCTAGCGGGATCTTAGATAACTAAATATAATAAATTCTAGGGGAATTAATAAAGGTATATATAAAAGAGGATAAATACACTAGAAAAATATATAATTTCCTTACCCTAAAAGTAAACATCTTCTAGGATAGGTATATCTGTAATAATATCCCTTTAGAAATCTAGAACTATGCTTTTTTAATTATATTAGTAAAGAATGCTCTTATATACTATTTAGATAAGTTAGCCTATAAAAGACTCTCTTTTAATAAGCTTACTGCTTATATAAAGAATAACTTTAAAACAAAGAGCAACTAACACTTCTATAGAATTAAGTGGAATACTATAACCCTCCGGAAGGTTATTAATAACAACCCTAATAAAACTAAGCTATAATGCTTAGATATTCTTATTAAAAACCTTAAGAAAATCCATTATAGTCTCTTTAACTCTTCTATAGTTAACATATAGCTTTATTAATAACTCCTCACTTCTATTAGCAGTATTCCTAAGTGCTGCAATGCCCTCTACAATTACTTGCTAACTTATAAAGGGGTTATAGGTAACCTTAGGAAATGCTTTTATATTAAAAAGGCTATAACCTCTGCATAATAGATAATAAAAGGTAATACCTCTTCTATAAGTAATAAAACACTATTTATAGATAGAAGATATAGAAGAGCCACAGTAACTCCACAATCCAGAGCCTTAAATTACAGAAAACCTCTATATTCTTCCCCCTTTCTACGGAAATGCTTTATTTATAGTAAATAAGGGTGCTAGTCTATAAACTACCCTTAATATAAGCAGTAAAAGGCTAAAGAGAAGTAGTGGAAAAGTAGTAAGTATAAAAACCCTCTAACTAATAAGAAATTTATTACCTTCCTATAGGCCCTTAAAGGTCCTTCTAAGGAAAATAATAATAATAAAAGCTTTATAAATAATAATAATAATACTAAGGACTATGCATAGGAATCTATAAATGCATTCTTTATATCCGGAACATATAAGTAAAGGACCAATCCTCCCTAAATTACATATACTTAGTTCTTTCTAACTAATCCAACCTTACTAACTAATAATAATATTAATAAGAACCCCTTAAAGGATTATGGGATATCCCTATCTAAAATCCTTAAGGACTAAGCATTTATGCATGGAATATTTAGCGAGGACTTCTAAACCTCTATTATATCTAATAACTACTAATACTTTATCTTAAAAGAGAGATATATAGAAAAGGTCTTCTATAGTATCCTCCTAGATACTGGTATAACTAGAATCTTAACCACTAGAATCACCTAGGTTAAGGCCTTTATTAGACTAATGCCTTACCTTTAAATTAAAGAAGCCTAGCTATATAATATTATATTTAGTGCTAGCTTAGTAACTTCCTATAGAATCCTCTAAGTTTCTACAGTCTTTAGTAATATTGCTTTCCACATTCTTAACACGCTAACCCTATTCCTATTCTATATATTAAATATAGATAGAATAGGTATAAAGCTTAATAACCTCTAAAACATGCTAATTTAAGGCTAAAAGAGAGTTCCTATTATAAGGAAATAGGGACATCTTTAGTGGACTTTTAAAGCTAAAGAAGCTACTATATTCTATCTTTTTAAGACTAAAATTTGTTAACTCTACTAAAGATTTAGCTACCCCTCTATTAATAAGCTTATAAAGCTTTTAGAATGTGCTAGTAAAGAAGCTTATATTAATATAATATAGAAACTTATAAAGAAATGCTATTATTACTAAATAAATAGTAAAGCCCTAGGCTAATTTAAGTTTTCCCTTAAGGATAATGTTAACTTTAACTATAAAATTCTTATTAATATTCTCTAGATTAATAACTAGCCTATTCTATACATTATTAATACAGTAATAGCGTTCTAAGTAGCTAGATTTCTTAAGCTATAGAAATAGAAGGCTTATAATATATAGAATGCCCTTAAAGAATGCTAGATTAATATATATTTTAGCCTACCTAACTAGATTATCTATAATGCTAAAAAGAATTTTATATCTGCTAAGTTTAAGCATTTAGTATGCCTTTTAGCTATTAATATAAATAAAGTGCCTATAGAAGCCCATTAAAGCATTAGTAAGATTAAAAGGTATCACGCCCCACTAAAAAAAGCGTATAATATTATTAAAAGTAAGGTTAGTAATATCCTTACCCCCCTACAATGCCTCTAAATAGCTATTAAAGCTATTAATAACTCTACTAGGCCTAATAGCCTTATTCCTACCCTACTTATATTTAGTGTATACCTATGCCTAATAAATAAATCACCTTTAAGCTTCTTAGTTACTAAAAGAGCTATAGTTCTCTATAAGGCTATTAATAAAGCCTAGAAATACCTTATAAAATAATAAGTTACTAATGCTCTTTATACCTATTATAGACCTAATATAGAATTAATCTATTAGCTAATGCTATAGTTAGAGGTTTATATTTAGTGTAAGAAAGGTAGCTAGTATAGCCCCTATAAGCTTCTAAATATTAATAGTAAAATATATATAGTAAAAATGCCTAATAGTATAGTAAGGTTTTATAGCACTATTATAAAACCCTATATATATACTAAGGCACCTAACTATACCTTAGGTATTATAAAGAAAGAGGAAGAGGAGCTATATAGTATTTATAAGGTAACTATAAAGAATAAAGAGACCTTTTAAACCCTTTATTAAGGCTTAGAATGCCTAAGAAAGCGTTTTTCTTATACTAAGGACTATAGAGAGGCAGTATTATACTTATAAGCTAAAGGGCTAGGGAAGATAGGCTAAAGGCTATAGGGCTAACTAAGGAAGCACTCTATTGCCTTTCTAGTTAATAAGCTACTAAAGCAGTCCCTTACTACCTTTTATAGTAGTAGGTATTTAAAGGGGGATTCTATTAGTTTCTATAAAGGATTTATTAGAAAGAGAGGCATTAAAGAGAAGGAGTATAGGGAGGATATACTAGAGAATTTAGTAAAGTAAGGGGAATTTAAAATATCTTTAGCTAAACTAAAAAAGGGGGGTTAAATTAGTAAGGGGGAGTACCCCCTAAGGGGGCCTTTTTATAAAGCTTAATCCACTATTACTATATAGAATATACTAAAGAAAAGAGGAGAAACTAGTATTAGAAAAGAGGTATATAAAAGGAGGATAATAGAAGGGCTATAGTGCTAGGGGAATTTAGGGGGGGAGGCAGTGCTAAAGGGATTAATAGTGCTAGGTGAATTTATTATTGCTGCCTATAACAGCTTTAGTGTATACACTAATGGCTTAAGGTATAATTTACCCTTCCCTTTAAGGAAGAACTTAAAGGTAATAAAAAAGGCTACTAGTTATAAGGAGGAAGAGAAGGATAGGGATAAAGGTATAAAGGGAGAAAGGGCTAAAAAGGAGTAGTATATAGGGAAGAAAGAGGAGGAATTTAATAATAGAAGGGAGGAATTAGTAACTTTAAAGTATTAAGATAATACTATAGCTTTTATTATAGTAAAAAAAAGGAATAATACCTAGCTTATAATAAACCTTAGATAGTAAGAAAAGATTACTATAGAAAGTAAACCCTTTAAGAAGTTAGACTAAGATAAGATTAACACACTATTAATAAGAGGCGTGTTTAAATTCGTAACTTTTAATAATAAAGAGCATAGAAATTAACGCCTCTTTTACTTTTATATAGTACAGGAAGTTAAGGGCAAAGGGACTAACTAGCTATATAAGAAATTAAGGCTTATAATTTAAGGGCATAGTAACTATAAGAAAATACTAATTCTTATATAATCCCTAATAATTTAAAAAGTAAGCTAGAGGTTAATTATAGTATTAGCACCCTTACTAGCACTAGAGAAAATTTTCCTTTAGCTTTAAGATATTATATAAGCTTATATTTAATTACAGACTAACCTTAGTAGGCTAATACTTATAAGACTACTAAAGCAAATCAAGCATTTATACCTAAAAGGCATAATAATAGAAGTTATTAAACCGTTATATAGAATTACAGAAGCTAGAACACACTAGTAGGTAATCTATTTAAAGCATTATAAGGAAAAGCTCTAAATAAGCATATCTAGCTATAACCTATGCCTTCTTATTACCTTAGGTAATACTAACTACTTTAGGGTAGTTAGTATATAAACTAATAATATACTTAGACTTAGCAACCTTACTTTCTTTAATAATAAAGAGGTTAAGCTCTAAAAAGCTAGCTTTATAGCGAAACTAAAGTAGAAGCTAACCCTAGAAAGTCCCTTTATTTTTAATAGCTGTATCTTAACTAATAATAGTAATAGTATAGTTAGACTAACCTAAAAAAGCTAAAGCAATAACCTTAAAACTATTAAAGCTAATAACCCTACTATAAAGTAATAATATATTAAGGAACGTACTTAAGGAGCCTATATCTTAACTATATACTAACCTAAGGCAGCCTATAACCTTTCTATAGCAGCTTAAGCCTAAGAACCTAACTAAAGCAATATAAATAAGCTTAATAAGAGAATCTATTGTAAATTAATAATGCTAACTATAGTCTAAGGTATCTTATAATAAATTTGCTAATAGCAGCACTTTATATGTTTATTAATAGTTTTTTTGTAAATAATAAGGACCTAAGCTCTTAGATAGGCTTTATAATTATTATTAGTAATAAGACTAAAAGTAGTAAGAGTGCTAAATTTAAGCTTTATAGAAATATTATTATATATAGCTTTATAAAAAGTAAGAGAGTTATAAGGAGTGCACTTACTTCTAAGCTATATAGAATAGTGTAAGGTGCTAATATAGCCTATACTATTAGCATAACCTTAAATACCCTTATAGAACGCCTTAAATTCCTATAAATTCTAATAATAATCTATACTAACTTACTTTTGCTATATAAGTGCCTTTAAAGTTAGGCATAACTAAGGAAAAACGCCTAATAATTAACATTATAGCTCTCTAGCAATTATATAAACGCTGTAAACTTATGGAAATCCGCTAGATTAATAGGAATAACAATATTACAGATGCTATAACAAAGGCTTTACCTAATAAAGCATTAGAAACCTTTATTAACACTAATAAAGTTAACATTTGGATTAAAGGGTAGGTAAAGCGCGTGTAAGCTACGCAAAGGTAATAATAATAATAATAACTATAACTAGTAAATCCCTTACTATAACTAATTATATCCCTTTATTTTCTTAGCGGGATTCACTTAATAACACTTTCTTTAATTAAGATTTTTATTTGTTTTTTTAGCCACTCTTTAAGCAATTCCTTTTATAAAAAGAGAGAATTCCCTAGTGTTAGAATTGCTCTTAACGGCAAAACCTTAGTGCAGGCAAAACGCCAGGTACAGCGTATATAGGCGACCAGGTGGGTCCGCTACAACGATGCATGCGGTCTAATTAGCTGCACTGCCAAACGCACGCGTGGCTATAACACTACCTTTTTCCTTACTTTCGTGAGCTTAGCCCTTAGAATAGAGATAATGAAGAAACACACTTTTTACGTTGTTTTTGTAATGCATGCATTTTAGTATTTATTTTCCCTTTTTCCAGGTTATTCCTAACATTAATAATAACCTTTTTTAATAAAAGTTACTGCTATTTATTATAGTAGAATTATTAATTGCTTTTTATTTTAAAGTATTATTTAATATTATTAGTAAGTTTATAAATAGTTATATTCCTTCCTATAAGCTTTTAAATATAGTAGGTAAGGGCATTCTCTTTTAGTATAATTAGAAATACCTTTACTTATAATTTAGGGGAAATATTATTTTATATATATTACTCTTTAAAGATATCTATCTTTAGGGCAATAAAGTTATATAGTTTTCTACTATATTTCTTATTAAGTATGTAATTCTTACTAATATCTCTAAGAATATAGTAAAGCTTAGTAGAGGTTATAATTATAGTTATTAGTAACAATTTTAAGCATTATTTTTCCTAAATACCTTAGATTAGTATTATAATTAATATAGATTCCTTCTATATTTATTAATTAATTAAGTCTAAGTCTCTATATACACTATTAGGTTAAGGGGGTGTAGGAATTAGGGTTAGTTATTACTAAAGAGTAGTTTAGCTTAAAAACTATACTTTAATTTAGGCCTTATTAGTGTTAATAAGTTCTAAAAGAGCTATTTTAACTTTAAGTCCTTAAGTAACCTTAATAGGTATACTATTTTTAGTAAGGTAATCTCTTAAATCCTTTTATAAAGTCTTATTAATTTATTTAAAATTATCTTTAGTCTAACCTATAAAGTTATTATAAAAAGCATTAAATAACTTTAAACCTTTTTATTATAATATTTTATAGTAATTAATAATAAATATAGTTTAATTATTTATCTATTAAGGGTTACTATAATATTCTAGTTAATTGCTTATATATCTTCCTTATACTAGTAATAGTAGCCTTATATATTTTTTAATAATAATAGGGAGAGATTTAGAAAATACTTATAATACTATATTAATAAATAAATTCTCTAAAGGGTCTTAGAAATCCTTATTACTTCTATAGGTTAATATCTTTATAATTAAATATTTAGTATTAATTTTAATAAGCTTTAGTTAAGATTTAGTGTTTTAGTTTAGTAATCCTTATATAAGCTTTAGTATAATAAAGGGTTAGTTATTAAATAAATATAGGTTTTCTATAATAAATAGTATAAATTATAATCTTCCTCTCTTAAGCTCTTAATTAGGTATAGATTAAATAATTAGTGTTTTTTAGGAGCCTAAAGCTAATTAAAATAACTCTTTTTTAATAAGTTATTTAGTAAGAATATCTCCTTATAGTATAAATTTCCCTATTTAGTATAGATAGAAATTTACCTTTTCTTTTAGTAAATACCTTATAAATTTATAGGCAATTTATCATAAGAATAGTTAGATTCTACTAATTAGTATTAGTTTTATTTATCTAAAAGAATAACTAATAATTTATTAAGGAATACTAGGGTAACACTAGAGCACTTAATATAACATAGGTATTATAAATAATATTATAAAGGGCTTTACTTCTACTAAATTATATAGCCTAGCTAAAGGGGTCCTTATAGCATATTCTATAGGAGGCTATAGCAGGCCACGGGATGTGTAGAGTTTTTACTAAGGATTCTAACCTATAGGAATAGCTAGATTCCCCTTATGGCTTAGCTAGTTAGGTTAATCCGGGTTAATCTAGGTTAATCTAGGTTAATCCGAATTACCCGTCATTATAACTAGAAAAATGCAGCGATTCTAACAAATAATATTATTAAATCAAAACAAAATACTATTCTATAAAAATAAAAAAATTAAATTAATAATTTATATTAAGCTATTAATAATGTATTAAAATAATATTTGTTAGAATCGCTACATTCTATAATAACGTAGCATAGCTAGGAAGAGCCGGATTCGCAGCCACATTAGCTACGGAATCTAACTCTTCTAATTAGTCTATGTATGCAGAGTTTTCACTACAGAATCTAGTAGCATTTTTATAGCTTTAACGCTAGCTATAAAATACCCCTTTAGATAGCACTAATTAAGATAAAATTAGACCTTTTTATAAATACCTTTCTAGACTCTATATTATATTACTAAGTCTGAAATCCACTTAGTATTCTTTAGAGAATCACCAGTATCCTAAGGAATACTAATACTAATTAGTAGGTTATATTTATTCTTAGAATATATTATTCTATAGATTTATAAGGATTTACTTAAAAGAGATAGAACTCTTATTATACTTATAAGGAGAATTTATATTAAATAAAAATAAATTCCTTTACTAGTTTAGCTAGTATTAAACTTCTAAAAACATAGCTTTCTTATAATAAAAATAAATTCTTTTATTAGTTTAGCTAGTATTAACTTTTTAAAATATAGAATTCCTTATAATTTATACTATTATTTATAGGAAAACCTTTATTTACCTTACTAACTAACCCTTTATTATACTAAAGCTTATATAGGGATTATAAAATTAAAATGCTCAATCTTAACTAAAGTTAATTAAAAACTATATTAAATATTTAATTATAAGGATATCTTTATATAAAAGTAAAAAGGAATTCTAAGATTTATTAAGGAATCTTATATAAAGTGCCCCTAATACTGCTTTATTATAAGTATTACTCAACTCTCTTTTTAAGATTATTTATAAATATATAAATATTCTTACCTTAAAATAAAAAGTATATTAGAATAATATACTAAAAAAATATAAGGATTAGTAGTATATTAATAATTAAGCTACTTTTATCCTCTATTAGTATAATATTTTAAAGTAAAAGAACCTCTAACTTTTTAATACTTTTTATAAAGACTTTAAAGGTTAAATTACTAAAGATTTCTAATAAATACTAATAATATTATAAAAGAACTTATAAAATTTGCTTCTTACTAATAGTATACTAATACTATTAATATAAGGTATATAATACACTACTTCCCTTACTACTCTTATTAATACTGTTGGTATTCCTTAGGATACTAGTGATTCTCTAAGGAATACTAGGTGGATCTGAGACTCAGTGACACAACATAGGGTCTAGGAAGGTATTCACAAAAAGGTCTGATTTCTATCCTAATTAGTGCTATCTAAAGGGGCATTTTATAGCTAGCGTTAAGGCCACGAAAATGCCATTAGATTCCATAGTGAAAACTCTACACACACAGACTAATCAGAAGAGTCAGATTCCGCAGCTAATATAGCCGCAAATCTGGCTCTTCCTAGCTGTGCCATATTATTATAGAATGCAGCAATTCTAACACTTAGAATTCTCTCTTTTATAGAAAAAGAGGAATCGCTTACAAGTTATGCAAAAATCTACCTAAAAACCATAGTTAATTCTCTAATTAGATAATTAATAAGAATAAGAATCCTATTTTATATCCCTAGTATTCCTCCTCTCTTCTATATACTTTCTTCTTTTTCTCTACACACTTTACCTATCCCTCTATATAGATTATAGCCTTATTTCTATTAATAAAGGTCTTAAGGGCTCAATTTAGTAATAATTTTATTATAGTATTAGCAATATTATTATTGCTATTAATCTACCTAATTTCCTTAATTTCCTGCCTTTTATATAATTATTACAGTGCTATAATATTAATTATTAGTCTCTTTTCTTTTATAGTGCCTAACCTTATAATACACTTATATAATAAAAGAGAATCTATATAGATAATTATTAGTATTAGTAGAATTTATAGCTTTTATGTAATAGTCTGCAGCATTATACTAATTATATAAGTAATATCTATGCCTTAGACTATTATATATAGCTTAGAGGCAAGAGCACTCCTTATAACTCTTTTACTTTTTATAAAGCTATATGTTATAATATTGCCTTTTAGCATAAAATCTAATCTAATTCCCGCCTCTTTAGTACTAAGGATAATTATATATCCTAGTTACAAGCTAAGGTCTTTATTATTTATAAAGAAACCATTTATAAAGACATATAAAGCTACAGTAGTAAGATTAAGTAGAATATACCTTAATTCACAGTTACAATGCTATATTTGCCACTAAATCCTTCTATTTAGATAATTTACA
This sequence comes from Claviceps pusilla, assembly GCA_018360225.1. NCBI lineage: Eukaryota > Fungi > Ascomycota > Sordariomycetes > Hypocreales > Clavicipitaceae > Claviceps > Claviceps pusilla. The sequence goes on along the minus strand of SRPW01000347.1, from coordinate 9,232 downwards.
TTAGATTTATTAGGATTCTAGACTTATATAGCAACAAAGAGGTTAAATATAGCCTCTAGTTAATAAACTAATAATACATACACTCCTTACGCTCTTTATTTAATATATTATTACTTTATAGTTAGCTTATTAGGTTTAATAACCTTAAGCTTCTTACTTTACCCTTTTTAGCAGAGTTTAATATAATTTCTATTAAATTTATATAAGATATACTTATTAAAGATAAGGGGTTTAGTTAGTATTAAAATTTATTTAGGTTTTGCTATAAATCCTACCTTCTTTAATTCTAATTCCTTTATCTCTAAGAACTTTATATTACTAAGACTAAGGGTATTATCCGTTTATATACTAATTACACTAAAGTATTTAATTACATTAGATACTATTAAGAAATATAGGTTATATATAGAAGTAATCATTATTAGCTTCTTACAGTAGTAGTAGAAATAGGTTGCCTACTAATGCATACTAGCTTTAGCAATACTATAAAGGGGCTTTACAACTTCTATTATAGTATCCTTTAGGTATAAATATGTAATTTATATTAGTAATTTAGCAATAATTAAGTAATTTAGCATTGTTTCTAATTAAACGTACGCTTATATAATATCCTATAACTATAAAAAGATGCAATCTTTTACTAGGGAAGGTGCTAATGTAATAATAAGCCTTTAGCTTGCTTATTAAATTATTAAGGATTATGTTAGAATCTATACCTTTTCTACATCGCTATAGCCTTATATCACTAGCCTTAATTTCTTATATAGCTTATCTATACCTTTCCCTTTAATTTCCCTTACTATTTAAGAGCGGAAAAGGCACTAATTACTATGCTCTTCCTTATTAAATATAATAAATTTAAAGATATCTCTTACTAGTAAAGCATTAATTTCCTTTTAATTAAATACTTTAAATAGTTATCCCTTAGTAGTAATCTTTCCTTACTTATATAGGTTAACTACTAGCTCCTAGTTACCTTTCTCTTTTTTAGTAAGGAAACTTATAGTGCTAAGTTCTTTATTATTTTAATTAGAATCTTTAGCGTAATTTAGAATAAGTAAGTGCTTTCTAGGTCTTTTACGTCCTTATTATAGTGGTTCTTATAGTAATTAACCCTTATTTATATTAGTATTCTCTATATTATTTTCCTTATCTTTATTATTAATTTCTTCTATATTTATAGGCTCTTTTATATTACAGTAGTATAGCTTTACTATTATTAAGCAGAATTTTATAGGTCTATAGGGTAATTCTATAGTATAGGTCTTATAATTAGATAATAGCAATCTATAAGGACTATGCTAACCTCCTTTCTTACGCTAAATGTAGACTTCTAATTATAATAGTAGTAAGTGTAATAGAAGGGTATTTAGACTATTCTATATATTAAGGGCATTAGAGACTTGCCTTTATATAAGGCAATACTAAGCTTTATTAGTAGCTTTCTATAGTAAAGCAGCTCTTTATACTACTAAAAGACTTAGGGGGGAATTATATAATATTTATAGATATACCCTAAATATAAGTAAAGTTAGCATAAGGCTATTAAGTCTAGTAGAGTTATTAATAGCTTTAATAGCTATCTATAGTCTTTAGGAAGGGCTAAGGAGGTCTCCTACTTTATTCTTAATAATATTATATACTCTTTAAAGAGGGGTATAATATCTCTTAACCTTTCTAATGCTATAGTATGCCTTAATAGGAACCTCTTCTATATTAATAGCTATTTAGCATACAATATACTAGAATTCTATAGAAGTAAAGTTCTTTTTAGTATTATAAATAATATTATCTAGGGGACCTAAATAAGTATTAATCTAGCACTCTTTTAGTGTATTCTATATATCTTAGGCCTTTTGCTTCTAGGGCTTAAGGAAGCATATAGCTTAGAATATAGTTGCTATATTAATAATGTATAGTATAGGTTTATTATTAATTTAGAGGATATTAATAATAATCTTATTGTTAAAGTCTATATTATCTTTTAGCGTAAACTTAAATTATCCTAGGGCTTTGCTATAAAGTTAGTATTAATAGCATTTACAGAAGAGTCTCTTAATAATCCCACTAGTTACTAATTTACTAGCTCTTTACAATAGCTTTATAAGTCTAGTAACTAAGGGATAGCTAAAATATTAGTGTAATTAATGTATTTTAGCCTTTAAAAGGTAGAAAGCAGTAGCTTTATTAGGCTATAGAATCCACTAAGGGTGTCCCTATTTCTATATAATTAGGACCTTCTTTATGCCTTAAATTAGCACATTCTTAAAGTTATTAAGCTTTATATTTATCTAATCTATATTAAAAATATAGAATAAAAAGGGGGTAGCTATATTAAGAACATAGAATTTAATAGTTCTAAAGGTAGTAGGAATGCATAAAATTCCTAAAAAAATCGCTAAACCTACGCTAAAGTTAACTATATGTTAGCTAGTAGGCTTAATCTTTAAATATAGCATAATTCTTTATAAAGCTATGGCTTATAGTGCTCCTACTATAGAAATCCCTACTGCTTTAGTATCTAGTATAATTCCATAGAAAATATCACTAAAATATTAGTTATCTAAAATAAAGCAATCTATCTTAAGGGTTTCCTCCTATATTATAGGGGTTATGCTAGACAATTTATAAGCGGTTACATTATTCTTAAGCATACGCAAAAGGGATTAGGCTTAAGAAGAGGTTAATTTCTTATAGAAATCTATCTAATTAGATAGTCTAAATAGATTTAGTAGCAAATGCATAAGAAATTATATAAATATTAGCTTAGGGGTTGTAGTATCACTCATTAGTGCAGTAATGTAGGCATTTAATGCCTCCTAAGCTAGGTGCTTATCTTCCTTAGTATTAGTTACCTTAGGTTTTCCCTTATATTTAAAGAGAAATGCATTAAAGCTATATTTAAAGGGAATTCCTTTATAGTTCTTACTCTTCTACTAGAAATCCTTAGCTTTCTACTATTCCTATTTTATATAGAATATTAACTAACATCCTACTTATTAATATACAAAATATTTATATAGAAAGCGCGATTTTTGTAGTAATTAGCCACTAAGGCGCCAATTAAATAGTTATTCGTATCACTAATTAGTAAACATTATTTTATTATTATCTTCTATTGCATTTAGTATAAAAAATAGCTATTATAATATTTTAATTAATTCATTAGTGCATAAGCATTTACAGAGGTCTTTAATAACTCCTTTATAAGTTAGAGCAAGGTTAAATATAGTAAGCTTACATTTAGAAACACTACTAACAGTAGCAATAAGCTATTGCTAAAGCTCTATATTCACTGTAAAAGCATTAAAGATTCTATAATAAATATAGCAAAGTTATTCTAGCATTTAGTTAAGGCATTAAAGCTTAGTCTTCTTAAGGTTATTAGCAATAACCTTCTAAAGGGAAATGCTATTCCATTTAATACAATAAAACTACTAATTACTCTTAGTTTTAAAGTAATTCCTAATAGCATTAGTAAGGTTATAGATTATTAATTCTTTTCTAGCAAGTTTATTAAAATAGTAAGTAAGAGCATTCTCTTTTAGCATAATTAGAAAAGCTCTTACCTATAATATCTATAGAACGTTGTTTTATATATATTAATCTTTAAAGATATTTATCTTTAGAACAATAAAGTCATATAGTTTCCCACTATATTTCTTATTAATTATATAGCTTTTATTAATTTCTCTAAGAATATAATAGATTTAGTTAGGGGTTAGGTTTATTAGCAGTGTTAACCCCTTTAGTAGTTTTACCTAGGCTTTCTATATTAATAAGTCTAATAACTTAGATTCCTTACAAATCTATTAATCAATTAATTAGGAATCATTAATAATGCTTCTTACTTATAGGGGAATAGGAATTTACAGTTAGTATTATATAGATTAACTAGGGAACCAGCATTCAATCTACTCTTTTAATGCGTTAATAAGAGTAGCAAGAGAAGTAGCGTATTATAAACCTCTTATTAACAAAATTAATACACTATTAGCAAGAAGGAAATTCTATAAGTCCTTTTACAATATTATTAAAATTCGTTAAAAATCATTAGCAGTCTAACCTTTAAAGTCTTTATAAAGAGCATTAAAGAGTTAGAGGTTTTTCCACTTTAAAATATTATACTAGTAGAGAATAAAAGCAGCCTAATTATTAATATACTACTAATCCTTACGTTTTTCTAGTATATTATCCTAGTATATTTTCCATTCTAGGGTAAGAATATCTATATATTTACATATAATCTTAGGGAGGGAATTTAGTAACACTTATAATAAAGCAGTATTAGGGGCACTTTATGTGAGATTTCTTAACAAATCTTAGAATTCCTTATCACTTCTATGTAAAGATATCCTTATAATTAGATATTCTATATAGTTTTTAGCTAGCTTTAGTTAAGATTTAGCGTTCTAGTTTTATAATCCCTATACAAGCTTTAGTATAACAAAGGGTTAATTAGTAAAATAAATAAGGGTTTTCCTATAGATAACAGTATAAATTATAAAGAATTCTATGTTTTAGAAGGTTAATACTAGCTAAACTAGCAAAGGAATCTATTTTTATTATAAAAAAGCTACGTTTCTAGAAGTCTAATACTAGCTAAACTAGTAAAGGAATCTATCTTCTTTTAGTACAAATTCTCCCTATAAGCGTAATAGAAGTTCTATCTCTTCTAAGTAAATCCTTATAAATCTATAGGATAATATATCCTAAGGATAGATACAACCCACTAATTAGTGTTAGTATTCCTTAGAATACTAGTAATTCTCTAAGGAATACTAGGTGGATCTAAGACTCAGTGATATAATATAGGGTCTAGGAAGGTATTTGTAAAAAGGTCTAATTTCTATCCTAATTAGTGCTATCTAAAGGGGCATTTTATAGCTAGCGTTAAGGCCACGAAAATGCCGTCGGATTCCGCAGTGAAAACTCTGCACACGCAGACCAATTAGAAGAGTCGGATTCCGCGGCTAATGTAGCCGCGAATCCGGCTCTTCCCGGCTGTGCCACGTTGTTATAGAATGCAGCGATTCCAACAAATACATTAGAAGAGTAGATTAAACGCTAGTTTCTTAGTTAATTTATATAATACTAACTATAAATTTCTATTTCCTTATAAGTAAGAAGTATTATTAATAATTCCTAATTCATTAATTAATAGATTCCTAAGGAATCTAAGTTATTAGATTTATTAATATAAAAAGCTTAAGTAAAGCTACTAAAAGGGTTAACACTACTAATAAACCTAACCCTTAACTAAATCTACTATATTCTTAAAGAAATTAATAAAAACTATATAATTAATAAGAAATATAGTAAAAAACTATATAACTTCATTATTTTAAAAATAAATATTTTTAAAGATTAATATATATAAAATAATATTCTATAGATATTATAAGTAAGAGCTTTTTTAATTTTACTAAAAGAGAATACTTTTACCTATTATTTTAATAAACTTACTAAAAAAGAATTAATAATTTTTAACCTTATTAATACTATTAGGAATTACTTTAAAACTAAGAGTAATTAATAGTTCTATTATATTAAATAAAATAGTATTTCCCTTTAGAAGGTTATTATTAATAACCTTAAAAAGATAAAGCTTTAATACCTTAATTAAATACTAAAATAACTTTACTATATTTATTATAAAATCTTTAATACTTTTATAGTAAATATAAAGCTTTAGTAATAGCTTATTACTAATATTAGTAGTGTTTTAAATATAAGCTTACTATATTTAACCTTACTTTAACTTATAAAGGAGTTATTAAAGACCTCTATAAATACTTATATACTAATAAATTAATTAAAATATTATAATAGCTATCTTCTATATTAATTTTAATAGAAAATAATAATAAAATAATATTTACTAATTAGTAATATAAATAACTATCTAATTCGTACCCTAGTAGCTAATTACTTCAAAAATTATGCTTTTTATATAAATATTTTATATATTAATAAGTAGAATATTAGTTAATATCTTATATAAAATAAGAATAGTAAAAAGCTAAGGATTCCTAGTAAAAAAGTAAGAACTATAAGAGAATTCCCTTTAAATATAGTTTTAATATATTTCTCTTTAAATATAAAGGAAAACCTAAGGTAACTAATACTAAGGAAGATAAGTATCTAGCTTAAAAGGCATTAAATGCCTATATTACTATATTAATAAGTAATTCTATAACCCTTAAGCTAATATTTATATAATTTCTTACCTATTTACTACTAAATCTATTTAAACTATTTGATTAAATAGATTTCTATAAGAAACTAACTTTTTCTTAAGCCTAATCCCTTTTATATATACTTAAGAATAATATAACTATTTATAAATTATTTAGTATAACCTCTATAACATAGAAGAAAACCTTTAGGATAAATTACTTTATTTTAAATAACTAATATTTTAATAATATTTTTTATAGAATTATACCAATAATATAGAAGAAAACCTTTAAGATAAATTACTTTATTTTAAATAACTAATATTTTAGTAATAGTTTTTATAGAATTATACCAAATATAGAAGCAGTAGGGATTTCTATAGTAAAAGCATTATAAGCTATAGCTTTATAAAAGATTATATTATATTTAAAGATTAAGCCTATTAGTTAATATATAGTTAATTTTAATATAGGTTTAGTAATTTCTTTAGGAATCTTATATATTCCTACTACCTTTAAAACTATTAAATTCTATATTCTTAATATAGCTACCCCCTTTTTATTCTATATCTTTAATATAGATTAAATAAATATAAAGCTTAATAACCTTAAGAATATACTAATTTAAAGTATAAAGAAGGTCCTAATTATATAAAAATAGGGATACCTTTAGTAGATTCTATAGCCTAATAAAGCTACTAATTTTTATTTTTTAAAGGTTAAAATATATTAATTATACTAATATTTTAGCTATCCTTTAGTTATTAAACTTATAAAGCTACTATAAAAAGCTAGTAAATTAATAATTAATAGAATTATTAAGAGACTTTTCTATAAATATTATTAATACTAACTTTATAGTAAAGCCCTAGGATAATTTAAGTTTATATTAAAAGATAATATAGACTTTAACTATAAAATTATTATTAATATCCTTTAAGTTAATAATAAACCTATACTATATACTATTAATATAGTAACTATATTCTAAGCTATATACTTCCTTAAGCCCTAAAGGCAAAAGGCTTAAGATGTATAGAATATATTAAAAGAGTGCTAAATTAATACTTATTTAGGTCCTTTAAATAATATTATTTATAATACTAAAAAGAACTTTACTTTTATAGAATTTTAGTATATTATACACTAAATAGCTATTAATATAAAAGAGGTTTCTATTAAGGCATACTATAGCATTAAAAAGGTAAAGAAATATTATACCCCTCTTTAAAAAGTATATAATATTATTAAGAATAAGGTAGGAGACTTTCTTAGCCCTTTTTAAAAACTATAGATAGCTATTAAAGCTATTAATAACTCTATTAAACCTAATAGCCTTATACTAACTTTACTTATATTTAGAGTATATTTATAAATATTATATAATTTACCTCTAAGTCTTTTAGTAGTATAAAGAGCTACTTTACTATAAAAAGCTACTAATAAAGCTTAGTATTACTTTATATAAAGATAAGTCTTTAATGCCCTTAATATATAGAATAATCTAAATACCCTTCTATTATACTTACTATTACTATAATTAAAAGTCTATATTTAGTATAAGAAAGAAGGTTAGTATAGTTCTTATAAATTACTATTATTTAATTATAAAACCTATACTATAAAATTACCCTATAAACCTATAAAATTTTAATTAATAGTAATAAAGCTATACTAAAATTTTTTTTTAAATTCGCCCACACCGCAACAGCGCTACGGAATCGACTCTAAACCTCTTAAAAAGCTAATAAAAAGTTTTGCATTATCTATTTACCCCCTATACTAATAGTGCATTAGTTCTAAAGCATAGGTATAGTAAATAATATAATACTAATAAATATTAATAGTAGAAATAAAGGACTTATATAAAGTTACTACTATTTACTTATAGAATAAAGTAGCTTTATACCTAGTACCTAAGTTAATTCTATTACTAAAGTAGCTAAGGAAAGAGTTAAGGAAAAAGTTCTAACCTACTTATAAAAAGAGTTTATTTAAACTATTAAGCTTATTCCCTTAGAATTACTAAAAAGAATATAAAATATTATCCTTTATATAGTTAATATAGAAATAATATATACTTAATATAGGCTATATAATAACACTACCTTTAATACTATTAGTATAATAGTTATAATAAAAAACCTTAAAAAAATAGTTAAATAAGTAATTAAGAAAGCCCTTTAGCTAAGGACTACCTTAGGCTTAACCTAAGCATTTATTACTACCTAGGTAAATAAGATTAGCCTTTAAAATTATACCTTAAATAACCTAACTATACTTATAGTTTTACCTTAAGTTTATTATAAAGCCTTAGTTAAAGGCTTTTTTATTAATAAAATAGTTAAATTTTACTTCTTAAAAGAAATTATTATAGCTATTAATTATATAATTAATATTAATTTCACTATAATAGTATATTACCTTTATAATAATAATACTATAGTTATATTTAAGGATACTATAAAGCTTTATACTAATAATACCTCTTAGGTTTAAACTATATTTAGCTTAAAGGTAACCCTAAGCTAATATATTTTTAGTATTATTATTTATAGCTTTTCTATTATTTATATATAAAATAAGTTTTATAATAATATTATTTAAACCTTTATAGCTTTTAATAGTAGTAGTATTACCTAAGTAATAGTTTAAAAGCTATATAAAACCTTTTTATATATTCCTTTAATTATTAGTATAAATAAAGTTAAGATAGCTAACTATTTTTATTATATTAAAGTTATTTATAAAGTAAAAATCTTTAAAGCTAAATTATATAATAATACCCTTTACCTTAAGTAATACTATAACTATTATAAGTTTAGCTATATTACTATATATTATATAGTACCCTTATATTATAGCTATTATATAGCTAGTAAGTATACTAAGGGTAAGTAGGTATACCTAGCCCTTTTTAGTAAAATATATAAATAATGCCTTAATTACTCCAAGGGGTACTTAGTTATTAGAAATAATGGAGGTGGGTGCTATAGAGCACAGCTTACTAAGGTAGTGGGCTTAGTGAGCGTGCACGTACAGATCCACTGCTC